>CM059432.1:36020926-36138124 GCA_030390025.1 Squalus acanthias | reverse complement strand
CTCGCCCTCGCCCTCCCCGCCCTCCCGCCCTCGCCCTCGCCGCCCCTCCCGCCCTCGCCCTCGCCGCCCTCCCGCCCTCGCCCTCGCCCTCGCCCTCCCGCCCTCGCCCTCCCCCTCCCGCCCTCCCGCCCTCGCCATCCCGCCCTCGCCCTCCCGCCCTCGCCCTCCCGCCCTCGCTCCCTCCCGCCCTCGCCCTCGCTCCCTCTCGCCCTCGCTCCCTCCCGCCCTCGCCCTCGCTCCCTCCCGCCCTCGCTCCCTCCCGCCCTCGCTCCCTCCCGCCCTCGCCCTCGCTCCCTCCCGCCCTCGCCCTCGCTCCCTCCCGCCCCTCGCCCTCGCCCCCTCCCGCCCTCGCCCTCGCCCCCTCCCGCCCTCGCCCTCGCTCCCTCCCGCCCTCGCCCTCGCCCCCTCCCGCCCTCGCCCCTCCCGCCCTCGCCCTCGCTCCCTCCCGCCCTCGCCCTCGCTCCCTCCCGCCCTCGCCCTCGCTCCCTCCCGCCCTCGCCCTCGCTCCCTCCCGCCCTCGCTCCCTCCCGCCCTCGCCCTCGCTCCCTCCCGCCCTCGCCCTCGCTCCCTCCCGCCCTCGCCCTCGCTCCCTCCCGCCCTCGCCCTCGCTCCCTCCCGCCCTCGCCCTCGCTCCCTCCCGCCCTCGCCCTCGCTCCCTCCCGCCCTCGCCCTCGCTCCCTCCCGCCCTCGCCCTCGCTCCCTCCCGCCCTCGCCCTCGCTCCCTCCCGCCCTCGCCCTCGCTCCCTCCCGCCCTCGCCCTCGCTCCCTCCCGCCCTCGCCCTCGCTCCCTCCCGCCCTCGCCCTCGCTCCCTCCCGCCCTCGCCCTCGCTCCCTCCCGCCCTCGCCCTCGCTCCCTCCCGCCCTCGCCCTCGCTCCCTCTCGCCCTCGCTCCCTCCCGCCCTCGCCCTCGCTCCCTCCCGCCCTCGCCCTCGCTCCCTCCCGCCCTCGCCCTCGCTCCCTCCCGCCCTCGCTCCCTCGCCCTCGCTCCCTCGCCCTCGCTCCCTCGCCCTCGCTCCCTCGCCCTCGCTCCCTCCCGCCCTCGCTCCCTCCCGCCCTCCCTCTCCCTCCCTCCCGCCCTCGCCCTCGCTCCCTCCCGCCCTCGCCCTCGCTCCCTCCCGCCCTCGCCCTCGCTCCCTCCCGCCCTCGCCCTCGCCCTCGCCCCCTCCCGCCCTCGCCCTCGCCCTCGCCCCCTCCCGCCCTCGCCCTCGCCCCCTCCCTCGCCCCCTCCCGCCCTCGCCCTCGCTCCCTCCCGCCCTCGCCCTCGCTCCCTCCCGCCCTCGCCCTCGCTCCCTCCCGCCCTCGCCCTCGCTCCCTCCCGCCCTCGCCCTCGCTCCCTCCCGCCCTCGCCCTCGCTCCCTCCCGCCCTCGCCCTCGCTCCCTCCCGCCCTCGCCCTCGCTCCCTCCCGCCCTCGCCCTCGCTCCCTCCCGCCCTCGCCCTCGCTCCCTCCCGCCCCTCGCCCTCGCTCCCTCCCGCCCTCGCCCTCGCTCCCTCCCGCCCTCGCCCTCGCTCCCTCCCGCCCTCGCCCTCGCTCCCTCCCGCCCTCGCCCTCGCTCCCTCCCGCCCTCGCCCTCGCTCCCTCCCGCCCTCGCCCTCGCTCCCTCCCGCCCTCGCTCCCTCCCGCCCTCGCCCTCGCTCCCTCCCGCCCTCGCCCTCGCTCCCTCCCGCCCTCGCCCTCGCTCCCTCCCGCCCTCGCTCCCTCCCGCCCTCGCCCTCCCGCCCTCGCCCGCCCGCTCTCGCCCTCCCGCTCTCGCCCGCCCGCTCTCGCCCTCCCGCCCTCTCTCGCCCTCCCGCGCTCCCGCCCTCTCTCGCCCCTCCCGCCCCCCCCCGCTCGCTCGCTCTCTCCCCCCCCGCTCGCTCGCTCGCTCTCTCCCCCCCCCCGCTCGCTCTCTGCCATCCCCCACCCGCTCGCTCGCTATCTCTATCCCCCCCCCGCTCGCTCGCTATCTCTATCCCCCCCCCGCTCGCTCGCTATCTCTATCCCCCCCACGCTCGCTCGCTATCTCTATCCCCCCCACGCTCGCTCGCTCGCTCTCTCTCCCCCCGCTCGCTCGCTCTCTCCCTTGCTTTTGTTCTCTCTGCCTCTATTTCTGAAGCCCAGGATCCCGTATGCTTTTTTAACCGCTTTCTCAACCTGCTCTGCTGCCTTCAACGATTTGTGCACATATACCCCCCGGTCTCTCTCTTCATGCACCCCCTTTAGAATTGTACCCTTTAGTTTATGTTGTCTCTCCTTGTTCTTCCTACCAAAATGTATCACTTCGCACTTTTCTGCGTTAAATTTCATCTGCCACGTGTCTTCCCATTTCACCAACCTGTCTGTCTGTCTTGAAGTCTATCACTGTCCTCCTCACTGTTCACTATACTTCCAAGGTTTGTGTCATCTGCAAATTTTGAAATTGTCCTCTGTGTGTCCAAGTCCAAGTCATTAATATATATCAAGAAAAGCAGTGGTCCTGGTACCAACCCCTGGGGAACACCACTGTATACCTTCCTTCATTTCAAAATACAACCCTTCACCATTACTCTGTTTCCTGTCACTTAGCCAATTTCGTATCCATCCTGCCACTGTCCCTTTTATCCCATGGGCTTCAACTTTGTTGGCAAGCCTATTATATGGCACTTTATCAAACGCCTGTTGGAAGTCCATGTGCACTACGTCAACCGCATTGCCCTCATCAACCCTCTCTGTTACCTCATCAAAAAACTCGATCAAGTTAGTTAAACAAAATGTGCCTTTAACAAATGCATGCTGGCTTTCCTAGCAAACCGCAATGAAATAAAAGACTGGATGACCTGTTGGTTGAGGGATAAATATTGGCCAAGACACTGGGAAAACGCCCTTTGTCTTTGAATAGTGCCGTAGGATCTTTTGTGTCCACCTGGGAGATCGGTTTAATGTCTCATCCGAAAGACGACACCTCTGACACTACATTACTGTATTGGAGTGTTAACCTAGATTAAGTGCCCAAGCCTCTCGAGTGGAGCTTGAACCTACAACCTTCTGACTGGAAGGCGAGAGTGCTTCCACTGGACCAAGGCTGACGCTCAATGGCCTGCACCTTTTTGAAGGAATGTTTGGTGAATATCCAATGCCCAGATGTATGGGTGTGCTTGTACGGGGTGCAGTTGTAATGGATCTACTGGATGGTGTAGCACCTTAGGGATGTTCATAACTGATAAAGCCCAATCTCTGGGAAATATCCTATCCCACCACACCTCTCATACCCCTTTATTAAATATTTTTCCAGGTACTTATCCAACTCTCTGTACCAGCAAATTCAAATCAGTCAATTCCATTCATTCACCACGTAAAGTAAAGGAGTTAAATCTGAACTGTCTTTTACCTTCCCTCTTCTGAACTTGAGACTGTGTCCCCTTGTTGCGACTGTGTTAAACAGCATGATGTTTATGTCCTGTGTATGCTTTATGTTCTTGAATCCTTCTATAAGGTCACCTCTGAACCTTTTCTTCCCCAGTGCCAATCTGTAAATCCCAGACCTGAATACTTCAATTGACCCAGCATCCATAACCTTTGGGGGAGTGAGTTCATGATTTCTACTGCCCTTTGTGTGAAAAAATGCTTCCTGATTTCACTGCTAAATGGCCTGGTTGTCATTTTAAGATTATGCCCCCTTGTTCTGGATTTCCCCCACCAGAGGAAATAGTTTCTCACTATCTACCCTATTGAAGCCTTTGATCATTTCAAACACCTCAGTTAAATCACCCCTTAATCTTCTAAATACAGGGGAATGCAATTGTCGGAGCCTCCTCACTTTCAAATTGACCTAATTTTCTCTCCTATTCTTTTCAGCTTTGCCCTGGGCCTTAGGCGTAGCTTCCCAACAAAAAAACACGGCAAAAATGAAACAAGTTTTTTTTTTAAATCTACTGTGGGTTGGTAACCGTCTATGGTTGGATTTCTGTTGAATTCCTTACCGCAAATGTCACAAAGTGTTTTGGAAAGCAGATAAGTTGAGTAAGGAGAAGAAAAAATATTGTGGAAAAGAGAGCAAAGACAAGAATCAGAGCGACCTGGCCACTCCTTCTTATTCGCCTAATTATTTTGATCTTGATAGTGTCCTGGGCTTTGGGCCTGGGTCCTTTACCAGGGTTATCAATTTAACCCCCGTTTCACCCAACCCCCTTCTTGTTTCCATCTTGTTATTGATCAGTCCTGACTTTGACTCCACAGCCCGCACACGTTGGGCGTGGATTCCGCTGCCTGTTCCTCTCGATCGTGATGATCAAAGTTGAAAAGAATGGAACAGCTGCCCCCACATCTGCTGTTTAATCGCATGCAGACGCTGGAAACCAAAATCTCGGATTAATTCCGGCCGGCCTGCCAGCAAAGGGGAGGGGGGGGGTGGAGGGAGAGATGACAAGAACTTGAGGCCTGAGCGCCTCTCACCCACTATTTCCATTTAAAAGAAACAACATTCCTTATCCAGAGCTCCCTTTAGGTTTTTCCTCAGCACCTTCCTCTCCTGCAGGCGCTAATTCCGCCTGGGGTACAAGTCCACAGGTACCAGCCCCCCCCCCAGATACCCCCACCCTAAGTGGCCATTCCCCATGTGTCAATCTGGACGGTCACTGTTAACGGGCTGGTCGATTTTTTTTTTTTAACCCCTCCCTTGCCTGACTTGGGTGGGGTAGCAATGAATTTAACAGCCCATTAAAGTTAGAGAAACTTTTAACTGGTGGGTGGGTCGGTAACCAGAGGACACTGATTTAAGATAATTGGCAAAAGAATCAGAGGGGAGATGAGTGTTTTTTACACAGCGAGTTGTTAAGATCTGGAATGCGCTGCCTGAAAGGGTGGTGGAAGCAGATTCAGTAATAACTTTCAAAAGTGAATTGGATAAATACTTAAAGGGAAAAATTTCCAGGGCTGTGGTGAAAGAGCGGGGGAATGGGACTAACTGGATAGCTCTACCAACAAGCTGGCACAACACGATCGGGTGAATGGCCTCCTGTGCCGTATGATTCTATGATTAGATGGTTTATATATGAAAGACAAGGGTTACCCAGGAGTAAGTTACAGCTAGAATCTATTCCAGGGGCTGGTCACCGAATTCCAGAAGCACTGTGCCTGTAGGTGGCGCTGTCAGTGACCTGTTACAGGAGAAATTGAAGGCATCAGGGCACGACCTAAAGTTACATGACAACTAATGTTCCCTCTAATTTTTTTTAGCATCTTTTCCAGCGGCAACAGCTGGTGAGCGGCCTGCGTGGGACCTCCTGATCGATGCGCAGCCACACGCCCGCGCAGCTTAGGTGATAACCGAAAACTTACCGGCACTGAACCATCAAAATAAGCAGAGAAAATGTCAGAACAGAAAACATCAACAGAAGTCAGACTCTATTCTGAAAAGAAAACCACTGAAACCTGAAGAACAATCTTTCAGCCTCATTCAATTGCCCTCTTCCCCTTCCCTGCCCCCACCCCCACAAACCAGGTGTACACCTCCCCCTTCCCCCCTCGACACTTGGTAGACGATGGTTGGTAGACAGTGAGCCCAAGTAGGCAGTGATTCTGAAACCGTGAAGAAGCAGTGGGATTGTCAGCATTTGATTGAATTGAGTGGCTTCTGCTGTTCCTGGCATGTGACTCAAATGCCGGTGAATATTACATTACATGGAATTACATAGAATATACAGCACAGAAACCAGCCATTCGGCCCAACCCAGTCCATGCCGGCGTTTATGCTCGAGCTTCCTCCCATCCTTCCTCATCTAACTCTATCAGTATAACCCTCTATTCCCTTCTCCCTCATATGCTTATCTAGCTTCCCCTTAAATGCATCTATACTATTCGGCTCAACCACTCCCTGTGGTAGTGAGTTCCACATTCTCGCCACTCTCTGGGTAAAGAAGTTTCTTCTGAATTCCCTATTTGATTTCTTGGTGACTATCTTATATTGATGGCCTCTAGTTTTGCTCTTCCCCACAAGTGGAAACACTCACTCCATATCTACTCTATCAAAACCTTCCATAATTTTAAAGACTTCTATTAGGTCACTCCTCAGCCTTCTCTTTTCAAGAGAATAGAGACCCAGCCTGTTCATCCTTTCCTGATAGGTAAAAAGAAAGAATAAGAAAGAACTTGCATTTGTAAAGCAGCTTTCATGGCCTCAGGTCGTCCCAAAGCGCTTTACAGCCAATGAAGTACTTTTGAAGTGTAGTCACTGTTATAATGTAGGAAACGCAGCAGCCAATTCACATACAGCAAGGCCCCATAAACAGCAATGTGATAATGACCAGATAATCTGTTTTAGTGATGTTGGTTGAGGGATAAATGGTGACCAGGATACCAGGGAGAACTCCCTGCTCTTCTTCGAATAATGCCATGGGATCTTTTACATCCGCCTGAGAGGACAGATGGGCCCTCAGTTTAACGTCTTATCTGAAAGACAGCACCTCCAACAGTGCAGCAGCCCCTCAGGACTGCACTGGAGTGTTGGTTGAGATTATGCGCTCTGTGGAGTGGGTCTTGAAACCACAACCTTCTGACTCGGCTCCCAATGCAGTTAGAATCTTAGAGGCTGCTCAGTCACATTACTGGGAAGTCAGGAACGGGTAGTGTATCCTGATTGAGTGCACACTGCCCTCTGACTCATGTTAACTATCGTTTGCAGCTGTGCTGTGTGCACTTCAAGATCAGTGGATGGGCTGAGAGACCAACCACGCCTTCAATATATCAAAAGTCCAGGAGGGTCAGGGGCAAAGCAGGAGCTACAAGTTTTACAAATCCTAGCCCGTCATCACACAAAGGAGCATAGGGTTGGAAATTACCACTGAGATTTATCTACTCGGTTCCTACAGTTCAAAAGTCTCATTCACTCACTGCTCAATCTCTTAAACCCTCAGTATATCCAGCTCCCTCTCGACCTTGCAAGGGAGAAAACAATCGGCCTGATCAGTGTCCAGTGACCCCTACTTTAAAAAAGATATTTGATCTCAGGATGTGTCACTGGTAAGGCCGGCATTTATTGCCCATCTCTATTTTTCCCCTGAGAAGGAGGTGCTGTGCCTTCTTGAACCGCTGCAGTCCTTGTGGGGGTGGGGCTCCCACAATGGTGTTAGGTAGGGAATTCCAAGGTAACAACCCTCCCTGGTCTTTAGGCCTCAGCTACTCATTGGCTCAACTCACTGAACAGTCGGGGAATCATTGTTTTTTTATTAATTTTATTGGGAGGCCTCAGTTAAGGGTCAAGGTTCAATGGGCAAGATGCCACCTGGGCTGAAAGAAATAGGGGAGCAGCGTAGGTAGCACTTGGGATTTCCTGAACCATTTACTGATTTTAATACCGTTCTTTTAATGGGTGTGATTCAAGGAGATAAAATAATGCTCTCGCTGATTCCTGTTCTCTTTACTGTGCTCAGATGCAGAAGCGGCTGCAGAAAGATGTGGCTGTCACAGGCTCTGGAGTCACTGGAAAAGACACCTTGCAACTATCTCCACTCTCCTCGTCCTCTCTACTCTCTTCAACATTCGACACACTTGACCATTCCATTGTCCGTCAGCACCTCGCCTCCGTCATCCAGCTCCATGGGACAGTCATCGCTTGGTTCAAATGTAGCCAGAATATCTCCAGTCATGGTTTCCCTTCTCTCCCCAGCCCCTGTTAACTCTGGAGGTCCCAAGGATCTATCCTTGGCCTCTCCTCCTCATCGCCCATATGCTGCCCATCACTGACACCATCCGCAGAGATGGGGCCAGCTTCCATTTGTACGCTGACGATACCCAGCTCGACCTCTCCTCTGCCTCCATTTTTGATCGCTCTACTTGTCTGATATCCAGTCTTCGATGAATCACAACTTCTTCCAACTCAACATCTGAAGACCAAAACCATCTTATTCAACCCGTTACGATCAACACTCCCCTCCCACTGATTGCTTTTCTCTCCCCAAGCTATGTCAGGCTCTATAACAACTCCATCACAAAGACCAATTACTTCCACCTCCATAACCGTCCACCCTACCTTGCTGACCAGCTAATTAAAGCTCACGGCCCAGATAACTAGATCTCAGGGGTTGGTTAATGGAAGCTCATGGCCAGACACACGGAACTTGTAGGCATGACACTGTATCTGACCAATACTCAGAATCCTTTATTGGGATGATGTTGTGGGAGCTCTACTTAGGATCTAACCCAGGTTGTATCAAGCTGACCTGGGAGTGTTTAATGGGGCAGTGTAGAGGGAGCTTTACTCTGTATCTAACCCGTGCTGTACCTGCCCTGGGAGTCTTTGATGGGACAGTGTAGAGGGAGCTTTACTCTGTATCTAACCCGTGCTGTACCTGCCCTGGGAGTCTTTGATGGGACAGTGTAGAGGGAGCTTTACTCTGTATCTAACCTGTGCTGTACCTGCCCTGGGAGTCTTTGATGGGACAGTGAAAGGGAACTTTAACCTGTGCTGTACCTGAGCTGGGTTTGATTCTGACAGTGGGTGATCTTTTCCCTGTCAGGAACCTTGAAATGAGAACAATTTTTTAAAAATAATTTTACGGTAATGAAATCACAGGGACCTCCCAGGCTGACAGTGACTTTGAAGAGGAGGGTTGGCACAAATATTCTTCCAAACTGTCGTCAGCTACACAGAACAACACTGGGTTGGATAAAATGTTTTCTTAGAAGAGCTGGGCGCACACTAGAGAAAGGGAACGCTTTCCTTCGGTAGCCAAAGCACTGAAAATAAATCACATGCCCAGCAATTGGGCGCAAACATGAGAGAAGGGACGCGCGCGAGAAGGCTTTTGATTAACTTCGCATGTCGCCACCTGACTAACCTGGAGCTGCGGGATCCAGTTACCCGGCTGAGCACTTCCCGGATGCCTGCAGAGAACGAGCGGATCAGGACGTCAGACTAAAACCAGCTCAGACTCGCCTTCAGTACTGCAAGCTCTTTGTCTTTAGTTTTACACTTCTCCCCTCGCCTCACACTGGCTGGGGTTCGGCTCATCCAGCCTTCCGGAACCTCACTTCGGGTAAAGTGCGGTAACCTCATGGTTTTGATACTGGACTAGCAGCCCAGAGGTCGTGAGTTCAAATACCACCAATGGCAAGGTGTGAAACGGATATTTTATGAACCTCTGCTGCGTCCCCCCCCCCCCACCCCTCCACCCCTCCCTCCACTTGCCAGACATCCCTTCCCCTCAGCCTAGACCTAATCCTAATCCTCCGTTCTGTCTCTCATCTTGCCTATTAGACCGACCTCCTGTCAGCTGTGGCTCAGTTGGTAGCACACTCGCCTCTGAGTCAGAAGGTTGTGGGTTCATAATCCCACTCCAGGGACTTGAGCACAAAAAACCAGGCTGACACTCCAATGCAGTGCTGAGGGAGTGCTGCACTGTCAGAAGTGCCGTCTTTCAGATGAGATGTTAAACCGAGGCCCCGTCGCCCCGTCTGCTCTCTCAGGTGGGCGTAAAAGATCTATGGCACTATTTCAAAGAAGAGTAGGGGAATTATCCCTGGTGTTCTGGCCAATATTATCAGATACAAACAGATTATCTGGTCATTATCACATTGCTGTTTGTGGGAGCTTGCTGTATGCAAATTGGCTGCTGCGTTTCCCACATTACAACAGTGACTACACTCCAAAAAGTACTTCATTGGCTGTAAAGCGCTTTGAGATGTCCGGTGGCCATGAAAGGCGCTATATAAATGCAAGTCTTTCTTTCTTAACTCCAATTCCTGCTAAACTGCTGACCACCCAACTTCCTTTCCTGGCCCCCATGCTAGCTGAAATTGTAAATGGTTCCCACTCCCGTTCAAAACCACCGGCATCACCCACCTTTCTGCCCTTGCAAACTACTGCCCCATCTCCAATCCCTTTCCTCTCCAAATTCTTTAAAGTGTTGTCGCCTCCCAAATCCGTGCCCATCTTTCCCGCAGCTCCATGTTTGAACCCCTTCAATCAGGTTTTTGCCCCTGCCACAGCACTGAAACGGCCCTAATCAAAGTCACAAATGGCATCCTCTGTGACTGTGGTGCACTATCCCTCCTCATTCTTCTTGACCAGTCTGCAGCCTTTGACACGGCCAACCACACCATCCTCCTCCAACACCTGTCTGTTGGCTTTTCTTCCCGCTCCCACGCTGTTACCTCTGGAGTTCCCAACCAACTATCCTTGGCCCCACCCCTTCCTCAACTACACCTGCCCCTTGACAAAACCATCTGAAAACATAGGTTCACCTTCCAAATGTACGCGAACAACAGCCAGCTCTACCTCTCCACCACCTCTCAACCCCTCCATTGCCTCTGTGTTGTCAGAATGCTTGTCTGACATCCAGTCCTGGATGAGCCAAAACGTTCTCGTTAATCATTGAGGCCGTTGTCTTCAAGCCCCGCCACAAATTCCATACCCTTGCCATTGATTCCATTCCTCTCCCTGGCCACTGTCTCAGGCTGAACCAGACTCCTCGTGACCTCGGCATCCTATTTGACTCTGAAATGAGTTTGAACTGAATTTCCAACCCTATATTCTCTCCATCACAAAGACCACTTACTCCCACCTCCGTAATTTTGCCATCTCCAGCCCTACCTCAGCCTCTCTTCAATGCACTTCATTGGTTGTGAAGCTGCTTTGGGATGTCCTGAGGTCGCTAAAGGCGCTACCTAAATGTAACTCTTTCAGTCTTTCTCTGCTGCTGAAACTCTCAACTCGTCTCAATGATGCCAATGCACCCCTGGCACCTTATCCAAAACTCTGTTGCCCGTATCTTATCCCACTGCAAATCCCGCTCACCCATCAACCCTGTCCTCACTAACCTACACTGGCTCCTGGTTCACCAATGCTGCCAATTTAAAATTCTCATCCTGTGTTCAAATCCCTCCATGGCCTCGCCCCTCACTATCTCTATAACCTCCTCCAGCCCCCCCACCCCAACCCGCCTTCAACTGTTTCGGCTCTAAACTCTGAAATTCCCTCCGCCTCTCCACCTATCTCTTCTCCTTTAAGACCCTTCTTAAAACCCTACTCTTTGACCAAGCATTTGGTCGCCCCTCCTAATCGCTCCTTCATTTTTGTCTGATTACACTTCTGTGAAGCGCCTTGGCACATTTTTTACATTTAAGGGGCTATATAAATGCAAATTGTGATTGTTATAAAGTTGGTAATTTGTGAGTTCATAACTATGGCAAGTTGTGAAAAATAACCATGAAGAACTGTTGGATTGTTGTAACAAAACCTACTGGTTCACTCATGTCCTTCAGGGAAGAGAACCTGCCATCATTAGGAAGTCAAGGGTTATGGGGAGGGAGCGGGAAAGTGGTGTTGAGGCCAAGATTGGATCAGCCATGATCTGATTGAATGGTGGAGCAGGCTTGAGGGGCCGATTGGCCTACTCCTACTCCTGTTTCTTATGTTCTTATTATCCAGTCTGGGCCTACACATGACTCCAGTCCCACGCTACGTGGTTGACTCAATGGGTTCTGGGCAACGAGGGATGGGGAATAAATGTGGCCTTACCAACGTCCACGTCCCGAGAACTACATTTTTGCTAAAACCCATGAGCATTCTGCATGTGTGAGCTTACACAGTATCAGGAAGCTATTCGACTAGGGAGAGGCATCAGATGATTCTGTTGCCCTATGAACTTTCCAGCAGGACGCACAGCCCTGGCTGATTTTTCATCAGCTCAGGACATTGAGATTATTTATTGTTTTCCTAGTCTCAGTTAACTCAGTTAAGCCAGGGTTCAAAGCTGGATCCTTCCCGGTCAGAGCATCTGACAACTGAGCCATCGAGGCACAAGTACTTTTGTTCATTAAAGTCATTAGAAGCAGGGATGCTACAGTTAGCATCAGTGTTTCCTGGGACAGAGGACTGCAATACTCTTCTTTTCTCACACACAGGAGTAGGCCATTCAGCCCCTCGAGCCTGTTTTGCCAATTAGATCATGGCTGGTCTGTAACTCAACCTCATGTACCTGATTTTCAGCCATATCCCTTGATACTTTCAATAAAATTCTATTAATCCCAGTCTTGAAAATTTCAGTTGTCCCAGATTTCGACTACCTTTATGCAAAAAAGTGCTTCCTGATTTCACTCCTGAATGGCCTAGCTCTAATTTTAAGATTATGCCCCCTTGTTCTGGAGTCCCCCACCAGAGGAAATGGTTTCTCTGTATCTACCCTATTGAGTTCCTTCATTTTAAACACCTCGATCAGCTCACCCCTTAATCTTCTAAACTCAAGGGAAAACCAAGTCAAGTTTATGAAACATGTGCTCATAATTTAACCCGTTGAGCCCTGGTATCATTCTGGTGAATCTGCACTGCACCCCCTCCAAGGCCAATATGTCCTCTAAGGTGCAGTGCCTAAAACAATGCAATTCTCCAGATGGGGTCTGTACAACTGAAGCATCACTTCCCTTTGTAGCCAGTCTGATGCGCACTCACTAGGGTCACGTTTAAACTGGCCAGTTGGGTGAAGCTTTGGAGGACAATTGGCACCCATCGGACGAAAGAAAGTGAAGGGAAGAATGTGATGTTCAAATGCTCAGGCCCCACCAGCACCCTGCTGCCCTTCTAAATCTGTCAGTAAATGCGTTTCATACACGGCAACTGTCAATGCCATTCACCTTTGACCTCTGCAAATCCGAGCTTGTTGAAGCTCTGCCTACCCAGGGTATCATGTTCTCCCTCAATCACTTTGATCTCAATTAAAGCCATCTTTCTTGTTCAGTTAATGATGGATGGGGACAAGCAGTAGAGCAACACTTGTACCCAAAACCTCAGCAGGGGAGGAGCTAAATTAGGGCGAGCCATTTATAGATCCAAGGTCATCCCCACCTCGCACATTTTTTAAAAGTTATAGCCACTCCATGAGGAGTTTTTGGCCAACAATTATCTGCCCTCATCTCTTGACAGCTTTAACTCCACGTTCCATGGACACCAGAAACCCAACTGTCCATTTGACACATACGGGTCCAACGGACACTGATGCCCATTAATCATACAGCACAGGAGGCCATTCGGCCCATCATGCTTGTGCAGGCTCTTTGAAAGAGCGATCCAATTAGTCCCACTCCCCTGCTCCTTTCCCCCCAGCCCTGCAATTGTTTCCTTTTTAACTATATATCCAATTCCCAAGTTTGATGTTCCTTCCCCCCTCCCCCACCCACTCCAACTTGGTCTTCAGCCATCTTGGCCTCGCCCTCTAGAACACTCCCTAATCTTACTCCCCACCTTCAGAGACTTCAAAACCTACCTCATTGATGAAGGCTTCCCCAACTACTGCTTTGTGCCCATAAAGTGCCTTGGTTTGGGGAAGGGGAGGAAAGAGGGAATCTTAACACGGTTGACTCTTAACTGCTCTCTAAAGTGACAAACAAGCCATTCCGTCATGTCAAGCAGGGATGGGCAATAAATGCCAGCCTCGTCAGTGAGGCCAGGCCCACAACCCAAGAACTAATTTTTTTAAATCATCCGGTGACTGGAAAGTAGATGTGTTAGAGGTGAAAACAAGATCAGACTTGGCTGTGATGCACTCCACGACTCAATAGCCTGCTGTGATGTGAAGAATGGACACTTGTGTGGAATCCCACCCCACGAAAGAGGCTAACTTCAAGAGACGAGAAGGGAAACGTTTATACTTACAGTTTAGGGAATAAATGACACATCGGCAGATTACTGAAAATCCTAGACTATCACAAGAGAAATAAACATAACCACAACAAACTGGAGAGGGTGGAGCTTGATTTTTCAAATGTTTATTTGGCATAACATAAAAGTGATTTTTTTTAAAGATATAAATTTTTTTGTAGGACACAATTATGCAATGACAGCACAATGAGGTGAAGGTCAAACTGTCTGCAACAACACCAGAGCAGAAAAGCCCATTCTTCATTTCTTTATGTACAAAAAGAGAAAGTTCCAGAAAAAGCATCAGCCAAAGCTGACAATTCCTCCTCTTTTCAAAATCTCTGGGATATTGTACCTATTCTGACCCACTGGGTATTGTATTTATTGAAAAAACAAAAAACGATACAAACATAGGTAACAATTTGACTCAACAAATTGGCATGAAGACAAGAAATAATTAGTATTGCGGCACAATATTGGATATAGGCTGCCATTTTAGTTAATGTGGCAGCCATTTTGATTGATCTGGCAACTTTTTCTGCCCTGACTTCCTTTAGTTGGATTGTCAGAATTTTGTGCCCATCAAGGTGGGGGAGTCAATGCTCAGCACTGGACAGCTTTTGGCCACAGGGACAGCATCAAACATGGGTTAGATACCCAGTGAAGCACTCTCAAGTTACCTATAGCACAGGCAGAGTGAAGCTCCCTCAAAAGTGCTCCCAAAATCTCCTTTGGGCTGAATGTCAACCAAGGATCTCAAGTTCTACTTCCTACACCAGCCGCCATCAGTGCCTCGTGCTTGATTGTCTTTGGGGAATCAGGGAACATTTATACAGAACTTTCCCTTGGAAGATTCTATGTTCTCGTTCCGTTCTCTTATGTACACTGTCCCACAGTTGTATGAGTTCCAATTTGGGAGTAGTATTATGCTGTTTGTCCACTAGGAACTGGGATGAGACACTTGCAAACTCATTTCACATAGGACCGAGGAAACTTGCACCTACTGCAGGCTGAGATTTCAATCTGGGCTCTGAAGAGATACTAACAATTTACAACAGCCCGCCACTCCATGCACAAACATATCCATGCCCCAATAAATTGTGTTTTCAAAAGTAGAGTGACACATAGGTCAGAGTTTTTCTTTTGATTTTTTTGGGCCCAATGTTCTCCCCTCCTCTCCTGAAGGTGGTAACCCTTGTCAAACCGTTCCACACAGGCACCAACCCTCTCTGTACACCTTCCCCTCAAACCGCACCCAAATGACCATTTTTCATGTATGAGCCTATCTACGTCTTGGTAAGGTATTGTAACGTAGGGGTCACAGCCAATAATACCCGCACCCAATATCCAACTGATGCATATTCTAACAGAGGATACTGGATAGCAGTGAGGGACTGGAACACCAGTTGATTTTCCCCTTCCTTAACCTAGGTGGGCTGATGCCAAATGTAACATCATTCCGGCTCCCTTGACTTGGATCAGTTAAAGCATAGACTTGCGGTCCAGTTGAGCCATCAAGGGAACTTAAGTGTTTGAGAATTGAGTTGCAATCCAAAAGAAAAACTCTCATGCATAAAAAAAAATATCACAAAGCTGCTGATAGTTCTTGTTCAGTCTGGCCACACTTGCTGTTATGACTTCTTCTTGCTGTGGGCAGCCATTTTATGGGCAACCTTGGCAGCCATTTTGAGTGTGAAGCCCTTGAACCATACAAGCCTGATTTACAAGTTAGGGATGACACCAACAGGGAGTGCCCATATGCACTGAGGGACAAGGGGTATGATCAGGACTGCTGGACAGCCAATCCAGAAGCCCAGTAAACAATGTTAACTGGCTGGATCCAGTTTGGTGGTAAGGAGACCCAAACCAGAATGGCTTCCTGCAGTTCGACTTCTTCCTCCTTTCCCCACTCCAAAAAAAGAGCATTCCCTTACTATCCAGAGACATACCCCTCCCCTACTAGAAAGTGTCTGCACCCGATTTTGTACACGGAGGAGAGGAATGGCTTGGGTGAGATGCCACTCTAAGCTGAACATCCCGCCGACAGTTGCTGGCCCAGACAAAGAACGGGCACTTTGGCCAGGCAGCCGAGGGTGGGCGCCGAAGGAATCCACAGCAAGAGTCGGCAGCTACAAGAAGAGGAAGTGAGCAAACAAAGAAACCAGTAAATACAGAGCGGCCCGTGTAATCGTGCGCAGGATGTGTGATAATTAAAAATCAAGAAAAAAAATTCCCCCACACGTTTGATGAAGCATCGTCAGGTGTGGGCCAAAGGCAAGAATCCCAATTCCCACACAATCAACTGATTGCCTCACGTGTCCCAGTTACAGTCAAGAGGTTTTCTTTTTAAATAAATTTAAAAGACCCAGCCGCACTTTTGAGTCTGAGTGACCCCCTTTTGTCTGTAAGCGGATCGAAGTCTTTCATGCGCAAAAGGTTGACGGCGGATGTTGGCTTTTCCGTCACACCACAGAGGTCACGGCCGGCTCCGGTTTTAGACGCTCTGCGACGTCGTCCCTCTCCATCCTCCCCAAGGCCTTGCAAAGCACGTCCAAGCTGGCGCCGTCCCTCATCGACCAGTCAGACAGCAGCGTGTGGGCCGGGTCCTCCCCTCGGCCAATGGTGGCCACGCGCTCCTCGTCGTAGCCCAGGAGGTGCGCCAGGTTGCGCCAGTCGGCCCGGTTGGCACCCTGGCTGCCAAGCAGCCGCTCGACCTCTTCCCGTTTCTGCAGTGGGAGTTTGCTGTAAAGGGGTGGGTCAGCGCGAACAGCTGAGGGAGAGAGAGAGAGAGAGAGGGAGAGAACTAGTGGTCAATACCGGAACTGCAACATTGCACCAAATAGATGCCAGAAATTAACAGACAGAAGAACAGGTATCTGGGAGTCAGTTACAGGCTGGAATGTAATCGAGGTATTCGGGTGGTTTATAACGAGAATAGCAGATTCCTGGGAATGAGTTATAGGTTGGAATCTAATCGAGGGGTTTGGGTGTTTATAGCAAGAACAACAGATACCTGGGAATGAATAACCGCTGAGGGTTTTGATGACTTGTGGGGTCATGAGAAGGTATTCTGGGATTTGGAGGGGGGGGGAGGAAAGAAAGAGAGCGGGGAGAAGGGGACATTACCAATGACAAAAAGTGGAACATCTTCCCCAATAGCAGAACCCAATCCAGAGAGGGCAAGTTCCTGAAATGTTGATTACACACCCTTTACTTTTAAACCTACCATTTTCACCCCCTTATTCATTCATTCTTCAACCTGACATCTCCATAGTCAAGAAAGCAGGGAACCAGCCCTTCTCCTGGCTCCCACCAGTGGCATGACCTACGCTGGGTCCACCCAGGCATTAATCCCCCTTCCAACTCTCCACCCGTTAAATCCCCCATCCAACTCTCCACCCCTGTTGTAACGTGTGTGCTGGGAACAGAATCAGGCTTAGCTGTGATGGCCCAGGAGTCGAATAATCTGCAAGCACTTTCGGGCTCCCATAGGCAGCCGAGATAACAAGGGGCTCCCACGGGCAGCTGAGTGAGATAATGAGGTTCCCATGGAACAGTCAACGCTCGCTGCCGGAGTGGGACGTACCTTTACTGAGCTGTGGTTCATGTAGGCTGTGTGTGTCGACAAACACTCCACTGTCACTGTGCAGCTTCTCACCTTCGGGTCCCACGTCGAGCTCACCAGCTCGTGCCTTCGCCAGCTGCTTCTTCTGCTTGCATGTGTTCCAGCTGTAGGGAGAGAAAAGAATGAGAGTGAGAGCGAGTGTGAGTGAGAGCGAGTGTAAGTGAGAGAGAAAGTAAGTGAGTGAGAGAAAGTAAGTGAATGAGAGAAAGTAAGTGAATGAGAGAAAGTAAATGAGTGAGAGAAAGTAAGTGAGTGAGAGAAAGTAAGTGAGTGAGAGAAAGTAAGTGAGTGAGAGAAAGACAGTGCTGAGTAATAGTGAGAGAGAGTGGGTGAGTGAAAGCGAGAGATAGCGAGAAAGAGTTAGAGAGCAAGAAAGAGTTAGAGAGCGTGAGACGGCAAGAGTGAGAGCGGAAACTGCAGCAGTGTCAAAATATGGGAGTGGCCAACAACTGGAGGGTTGGGGGCAGGGGAGGGGGAAAAGAGGTGGGTTGTAGCCCGTGAAGGGCAGCGCGTGAGGACAATAGGATACCAGGGGACAGAGCACGGTGGATGTGGGACAGGCAACGGACAAGGCGAGCAATCAGGCCAGTCAGCAAGAACCACATGTAGGATCATCAAACTACATTTATTAGTGAAACATTTTTTCTCCCCTTCCCCTTTTCTCTTCCCCTCTCCTTTCCAGTTTTCTCTTACTGCCTCCCCCATCTCTTTTCTCTTCTCCTCTCCCTTCTTCTTTTCCCTTCCTCATATCTCTTCCCCTCTCCCTTCCTGTCTTCTCCTTCCTCTTCTTTTGGAGGGTTTGCTGAGTCCCAACTGGGTGAGATCAGCTAATTCAGGACAGACCGGGGATCAAAGCTGGAGCCTTGTGGCCTACGTTGCTCGATCTTACACTGAGCGCTGACTTTCCCTCATTTTCTGAGGAGGAAGTAAAACAACAACAAAATATAAAGAGCATTTGCTTCATTTGCAGTTACTGAGATGTAAAATTCACCATTTCACAGTGACATAGATTACAAGTCCCACGATGACCGCTGCAAGGATGGAGCAGTAAACCGGAATGATGTTCTTCCCTGTGTCATAGGCGGTGAAGTTGATGGCCCCCATCACAGTGCTGGACTCGGGTTCCAAGGAGGTCATGAACTTGGCGTCGTCCTTCATTGGCTCGACCTGTGGTCTCTTCGGTACCAGTGAACTTTTGTCTAAACAGGAGACGGGAGGGAATGAAAACCACGTTTTAGATCCATTGTGTATCCAAGTCACTGCAACCAATGCCAAGATTAACAAATGGCAGGGCAGGAAAATAATTACTAGATGCTAGAGCTGAAACAAGAACATGGATTTCTTTACCAAAAGTGGCTACCGAGGCTGAGGTTATCATTTAAAAGGGAACTGGAATAATATAAAAGGATATGGGGCAAGGGCAGGGCAATGGGATTAGACTGGATTAGTTCCAGTTTATGTGAATTGCGAGGATACTACTATCAGGAAAGACTGAGCAAGCTGGGGCTCTTTTCTCTGGGGAAAAAAAACAAAAAATCAGAATGATACCAGGCTTAGAGGGTTAAATTATGAGGATCAGTTGCATAAACTTGGCTTGTATTCCCTGGAGTATAGAAGATTGAGGGGTGGCCTGATCAAGGTGTTTAAAATGTTAAAAGGATTCGATAGGGTAGAAACAGAAAAACTATTTCCTCTGATGGGGGAATCAAGAACAGGGGACATTATCTTAAAATTAGAGCTAGGCCAGCGTTTCCCAACCTGTGGTCCGCGGACCACTGGTGGTCCGCGAGGGTACTGCAGGTGGTCCGTGAAAAAAAATATATAAGTTTGACTCCCGTCGGCCATAGGCTGTTAAAAAAATTTTAAACGGCTGGTGGTCCGCAGAAGCAATTTTTAAACGGCTGGTGGTCCGCATGAAGGAAAAGGTTGGGAACCGCTGAGCTAGGCCATTTGGGAGTGAAATCAGGAAGAATTTTTTCACACAATGGGCAGTGGAAATCTGGAATTCCCTCTCCCAAAAGGTTGCGGATGCTGGGAGTTGGCTCAAACTTCCAAGACTGAAATCGATAGATTTTTTGTTAGGCAATGGTTATTATTGTATCAGAGAGAGCAGGCACAGGCACAATGGGCCGAATGGCCTCCTACTCTGCTAGAATAGTCCACGATTCTCCTTTACTCTTTGCAACTGTGCTGGCGTCCTGTACTGTGGGCTTTCTGTACATCTGAGTTTCTCTATATTAAAAAAAAATCACAGTGGAGAGTTTCTTGGGGGGGGGGGGGGTGCAGCCCAGCAGGACTGAAGAGCCTTCAGGAGAAAATATTGGAGAGAAAAGATCATTGGAATGTCAGGAGCAGGCCTTACTCCGGCAGATCGTGTCCGAGGTCGCTTCGCACTTCAACACAAAATGATCTTCGCCGCAGACGCGACACGCCGTGCACGGTTGCGAGCTGCTCGACTTATCGGAGAAGGAGCCCTCGGGGCACGACTGGCACACGGCATCCTGGTCCCCGTGGCATTGCACCACCGCCCCGAAGCCCGGCTGGCAGGCGGTGCACGGCACACATCGCCTGCCGCCGGACCGCGAGTAGTACCCTTCCACGCACTGGCACTGGGTGTCAAACGTGGCTGAACACTGGATTCCCACCTCCATCTTGTCGGGGCAGCTCGAGCACAGCTGGCAGCGGGTGAGGCCAGCGCTGGGCGAGAAGGTCACACCTGCAACAAATTTTTAAAAAAAATGGGGAGGAAATGGAATTAGTACAATCCAAGAGTGTCCCAAATTTAATCCCCCGCCCCGCCCGCCGTTAAAGGCACTAACTCATGCAGTTAGAAAGTAGAAAGAAAGGACTTACATTTATAGAGTGTCTTTCACGACATTAAAAGTGCTTTACACCAAATAAGTACATTTGAAGCATAGTCACTGTTGTAATGTAGGGAAATGTGGCAGCCAATTTGGGCACAGCAAGATCCCACAAACATGAAATAGATAAATGAGCAGATCATCTGTTTTAGTGATGTTGGTAGAGGGATAAATAATGGCCAGGACACAGAGGACTCACCTGCTCTTCTTCAAAATAGTGCCTTGGGATCTTTTACATCCACCCGAGAGAGCAGACGGGGCCTCAGTTTAACGTTTCATCCAAAGGACGACACCTCCGACAGTGCAGCACTCCCTCAGTACGGTGTCAACCTAGATTATGTGCTCAAGTCTCTGAAGTGGGGCTTGAACCCACAATCTACTGACTCAGAGGCAATTGTGCTACCACTGAGCCATGGCTGACACTTAAAACAAAAATATATGAGATGATTCAATATAGGAGGCAGGAGGATGAGCAGGTGGAATGATACATTCGGAGATTGAGAAGAAAAATTCAGAGGGGTGAATTGAGGGGTGGGGCAAGATAGGAGACTATGTTATTTTGAGAGATTACTGATCTTCTCCAGACACTTACCATCCTCACAAGGCTGACACTGGGTGTTGGTGGTGTTACACTCTTTAATAACCCCATGACCTTCGGGGCAGAGGTCACAGCACTCGTCCTGCGATGTAAATCGTCCGCTGGGACAGGAGTCATCCGCCAGCACCTGAGGATCAAGAAATGAAGATTATGCAAGACTGTCCAGCAAGGGCAGGGGGGAGATTTCAGTCTCGCCTCCTGAGGATGCCAAAGGGTGCCAGGGTTACAGATCCACACCCAAGGGGCCATTCTTCATGTCTGAGCCTCGACAGTGAGTGCAGGCATTCAGCAGTGGAAGGCATCACACTTGAGCTGGATCCTGTCCTCGCCCAATGCTTACCCGCTCTCCAGGATATAACCAGGTCCAAGTGCCCCAGGTTCAGGCAATGAAGAGCCAGCTCCAATTCCCATGATGATCGCTATTGGGTGACCTCTACTGGGCAGTGCATGGGTGGACGTCGAGTAAAGAACATAACACCCTACATGGTCAAACATCCTGCTAACACAAGAAGAATGGCCACAGTGGCAAGGTGCCCTGGAAGCCAGACCCCAGTGAGAGACAGGAGGGTAAAAAATTGACAGAGTAATAAAAATGGATCAGGGCACTTTTCAATATCCAGAAATTCTCTATGGAGCTGCACTGGGAAAGAGGGTTGGACGAGTGGGGGAGGAACACAACACACATTCGGAATAGGACAGAGGGACATAATGCGACAAGAAAAAGCCTACTGTTCCCACTCCAACAGACCCTGTACAGTCCCTTCTATCATGGACTCTACCCACCAATTTTATCTCCTCCCAAAACCCTCTACAATCTCCCCTATCATGAACTCTACTAATCCATTTAATTTCCTTCCATTGCCTCTGTACTCTACCCCATCATGGACTCTACTCACACATTTAATCTCCTGAGGGAAAAGTTCTGACTAGATACTGCCTCATCCAAAAGGTAATGAAACAAAACTCCAGAGTATCCACCTACCCTCATGTCTCCAGTCCTCAACCCTAGACGTGGTTTTCCTTAATCTCCCCCTTATCCCTTGTGTCAGCCGTGGTTCAGTTGGTAACAGCCTCATCTGAGTCAGAAGGTTGTGGGTTCAAGACCCACTCCAGAGACTTGAGTACAAAAATCTAGGCTGACACTCCAGTGCAGTACGGTCAGAGGTGTTATCTTTATGATGAAACGTTAAACAGAAGCCTCGTCTGCTCTCTCAGGTGGATGTAAAAGATCCCATGGCACTATTTAGAAGAGGAGCAAGGGAGTTATCCCTGGTGTCCTGGCCAATATTTATCCTTCAATCAACATCACTGAAACAGATTATCTGGTCATTATCACATTGCTGTTTGTGGGAGCTTGCTGTGCGCTAATTGACTGCTGCGTTTCCAACTTTAGAACAGTGACTACACTTCAAAAAGTACTTCATTGGCTGGAAAGTGCTTTGGCATGTCTGTGGTTGTGAAAGGCGCTATATAAATACAAGCCTTTCTTTTTTGCTCCAAGCAGCACTGGGACCATTGTGTCCTGTGTATTTGATCATTGCAGTCTGTACCTACCCCTCAGTCCCAGGTTTTTATTCACTCCTTTTTGAAGTTAATTATTTTGGCCTCTGCTTTTGCTGGGAATCTATATTCCATTAGTGTCAAAACCACAGCACTTGGGAATCCAACCATCCCAGATTGCTCCGGAGTTTCCAGGAATTACAGATTAATCTTCCAGACAGCAACCGGGGAGACAATCATCGGGCCATTAAAAAAAAATGTGGTTTTTTTCCCCCCATTTTCTTTTAACGCTTTTTGTTTGTTAGTTATAAAAAATATCGAAGATGGGGGGAAAAAAGGCTGTTTGACTGACAGTCAAGAATCATCCAATTGGTAAGCGTGTTCGCTTCCCAATGGGCGTGGGAAAACAGTGCGCCACAAGGATGGACATATCGGGTGACCAATAGCGCGAACGTGGAGGCGGAAGGTGATGTGATTAAACCTCCAGCGTCCAGGCAACCCTACACAGCCCCTGAACCCCGAGCATCCTTCCCCTGAAGTGCAGACAACCCAGCCCTACTTGAGTTTACATTTCTGACTCTCTGGTTTATCCTGTTTGGATTTCATAAGTCTGGAGGTTTGGCAAGAGGCCTTCCTCGCACTGTTGCCTGATTGGTGAATAAATCCTAAATCAGAACCATCAGTAACTAGAGAATTATGCAAGTTAATAGCAGCACTGATTTAAAATTCACACACGGCTCCCTGAGGCACTACAGCATTGAATAGAGCTTCAGAAACAAAATACTTGCCGATACTCCTGGCCTAGACGATGAGTGTTGACAAGCTGTGCAACTATGCATCATAGCTGACTACATTTTTTCTTCTTTCCCTAGCCTAGAGGCACTGAGCCCAAGTGTGCTGCCCATATGGTCCCAGCCGAGATCAGCGAACTCTGCTGAGGCCGGGGTTTAAATGTCCCGGTCTGTGCGACTCAGTACTCGGGACTTGCATCTGGTCAAGTGCAGCTTCCAGCAACACTACAGTTTTTCTACTCGAGGCCTGATTAACTCACATTTATAGCAACGTGGCTGAGAATTTTACTTTGCTGTGGTGGGAGGAGGAGCAGGAAGAGGGAGAGGTGTGGAGGAGTAGGAAAACAAAGGCGAGGTAGGAGGTTGAAAAGGGAGGAGGTGGAAGCTGTAGTGGGAAGAGGAGTGAGAAGAAGCAGGAGGGGAAGAAGGAAGAGAGGGAGGAGGAGGAAAAGGGAGGAGAAGGGGTTGAAAAGGGAAGCAGAGGTGGAAAGACAGGAGGGCGAAGGGAAAAGTAAAGTGCTGATGAACCAGGACCCTGCAATTCAGCCAGTTTCAGTCGTGCTTCATTCCAAGGCTGGCTGTTTCTAATTTACATGAACAACTTAGATTGAGAAGATCACACACTGATCCAGTTTGTAGATTGTACAAACTCGGATGAATCTGAGGTTGAGAGAGTGGGGGAGGGGGAAGAGAGTGGGAGGTCCAGTAACCTGCAGAAGTGAGTCAGATAAAACATTACCAGGGTTAAGAATAGCAAATGAAATTTCACAACAGTAAATATGGAGAAGGGAAGCCATGTGGTCCATCTAACTCATTATACCATAGGAACCCAAGATTCTTCCTTTCCCGCAATCTAACTGCCTCTTGAATAACTCCACTCCCCTACGCAGAAGCCATTTAATATGAACAAGTATAACATACATGGATTTCCAAAAGGCGTTTGATAAAGTGCCACATAATAGGCTTGCCAGCAAAGTTGAAGCCCATGGATTAAAAGAGACAGTGGCAGCATGGATACAAAATTGGCTAAGTGACAGGAAACAGGGTAGAGGTGAACGATTGTTTATCAGACTGGAGGAAGGTACACAGTGGTGTTCCCCAGGGGTCAGTACTAGGACCACTGCTTTTCTTGATATATATTAATGACTTAGACTTGGGTGTACAGGGCACAATTTCAAAATTTACAGATGACACAAAACTTGGAAGTACAGTGAACAGTGAGGAGATAGTGATAGACTTCAAGAGGACATAGACAGGCTGGTGAATGGGCGGACACGTGGCAGATGAAACTTAACGCAGAAAAGTGCGAAGCGATACATTTTGGTAGGAAGAACAAGGAGAGGCAATATAAACTAAAGGATAGAATCTAAAGGGGGTGCATGTGCACAAATCGTTGAAGGTGGCAGGGCAGGTTGAGAAAGCAGTTAAAAAAGCACACGGGATCCTGGGCTTCATAAATAGATAATAGATAATAAATAAGCTCGTAATTTTAAATAAAACTGTTGGACTATAACCTGGTGTTGTGCGACTTCTCATTTTCATAAATAGAGGCATAGAGTACAAAAGCAAGGAAGTTATGATGAACCTTTATAAAACACCGGTCCGACCTCAACTGGAGTATTGTGTCCAATTGTGTCCCTGGAGTGGGACTTGAACACACAACCTTCTGAGATGGGAGAGTGTTACCACCAAGTCAAGAGGACTGTAAGTGCCTCCAGGAGGCCATAGATAGGTTACTAGATTGGACAGATAGATGTCAGATGAAATTTAATGTGGAGAAATATGAGGTGATACAGTTTGAGAGGATGAATGAGAAGAGGAAATACCCACTGAATGAGAAAACTGTAAAAGAAGCAAAAGATCAACAAAGAGAAACTATTTCCACTGGTCGGTGAGTCAGTAACTAGAGGCCATAAATTTAAAATCACCACCAAAAGAACGATGGGAGAATTTTGTTCTGTAACACACAGGGTTGTTCGGACATGGAATGCCCGACCAGAAATAGTGTTAGGAACAGAATCCAGAATAGCTTTTAAAAGGGAAATGGAAAAATATATGAAAAAGAAAAATTCCAAAAGGGTATGGGGGAAAGGGATTGAAAGATAGCTCTTTCAGAGAGCTTGCACAAGAGACAATGGCCGAATGGCCTCCTGCTATGCGATAAAATTCTATGATTTGCGAGATTACGAGAGAACCATGTACTGGCTGCATTCTAACCTAAACATCCCCTCCGTCAATCCTCCATCAGTTACTAGGCCATCAGAGACTAATTCCTCAGTCCACTTATCAGTGTCTGTGACACTGGGTATGCAGCTCATTTGAAGCTGTCTGACCACTGGCTCACATCCTAAGCACTGTTTGCAGCCTTTAAACTCTTGTGTGTAGGTATCTTTGTATACATTTTTTTTAAACCCACAGTGAACACAATAGGAAGGAATTTAACAGCTGCGGGGGCCCAGTATCGCTCTGATCTTCACCACTCAACATTAACACTCATGTTGAGGTCTCTGGTCCCGAAAGGTTTCCCCAGGGTCCTTCTGCCCGCCAGCCTCCCAAATATTGTATCACACTACACAAGGCAAAAGGAGAATCGGCAGAGTTATACATGGTGTACTACACACAGTAGGAGTTACACCTTTCGCAATGGCTCAATGTTTGAGCCTACACAGCGAGTGCTGGCAGACTGACTATTCCACTGCAGGAAGCATCACAACTGACCGGAGGAGGGGGCGGGGGGGGGGACAAAGAGAGGGGCAGGTTGTAGAGCTTGTTTCAAGCTGCCTGAGCACCGTCTATATACAAGGCTGGCTGGATAGGAGCAAAAACCCTGGCTGATTTTCATCTTCCCCAACACTCAGGGGCACGGAGACCAATTGCAACACAGCGGCTCAGCTCAAGCAGTACAAACCAGTCTGCGATGGGTGGGAGGTAGGGGAGAGCTGGGTGGAAGGAGTTTGACCCTGGGACCATCCTGATCTGCAGCATCCTACACCCACTCCCACATCCTCTGGCCCTTTGAATCTGGCTTCCTGTGCAGCCCTCAATCCCTCCACCTTTTAAAACATTCTCTTCAAGCTTTCAGTCCTGATCCTCCCCGCTCGGCACTGTTCTATGTCACAGGCTCAGTAACCCCCGCCACCCCAGAGTGCTTCGGCGCCACAATAAAGTAACGGGGCGGCAATTGGTACCGCCAAACGTGTAGCCGAGCAACAGGCGATGCTTTTGGGAGCGGAGAACATTAGCACAAGTTCTTGGCCTTCAAAGCCACGCATAAAAGAATCGCACGGCCACCAATGAATCACAGTCTGCGAAGAGGGTGAAAGACGGAACGGTGGGGCTCCACTGTAAATAATTTAAATTCTTTTCTTTAATTCCACACAATAGGAGCCGACGGGAGAGGCAATTAAGGAGGAAGTGAGTTCAAACAAGGTCTGCGCAGATGGTGCATCTGTGGCACAGGCTGGAGGTTATTTTGTGTCTTGACACACAGACTGTCGAACACTCCCGTCCCCCAACCCCCACTATTAACTAGGTCTGCATTTTTTTTAAAAAAGGGACAAATTAGAAATCAGCTTAATTACAGCCCGAATACAGCCAGCCAGCCAGACCATTCCCCAGCGAGCGCCTGCAGAATTATTTTTTTTAAAACAGGGTCTCTCTCTCCCTCTGTATATTTAATTAGTGCCGGGTTGTAAAGTTAAAAGCATTCTGGAGAGGTTTCAGCGTGATAATTAAAAGTTAAAAAGAAAAGTTTTACACCGAGCAGATAAAGCAACTGACTTCTAAACTACAACTGGTTAGTATGAGGCCAGGCTGCAATCTTGCCACAGGACAGTTTGCCCATCTTTATAATACAACAAATTTATCAGAGCAATGTATCACTCGACTGCCTCAAGGTAAAAAAAAACCTCATTTAATACTGAAAAAAGCAGGAGCCACATTATATAGATTTGTAATACTACTAGTTGTTCTCCCTTGGTGTTACGCCCCGGGGGGAAGAAAAGAGGGGGGTCAGCGGTTTATTTTGACTTTTGGGTGACAGACCGGCGGAGCGCGCCGGCGAAGAGGACACCACCATTTTGAGGCCTTGGCCTCATTTAAATTCAGCAGGTGAGCTGTGGGGCACCAAACATCCATTTATATTTATCTCGTTTCCCATAGCCTGTTTATAATGCAAATCGCTACTGGCGGTGTCAGTCTGCGGGAGGGCACTATCACCTGTGTTCTGACTTATTAGTGTGCTATTGTCCAAATATCATAAACACGCCATTCTACATTCTGGTCCGGGGGGGGGGGTGGTGCTTTTCTCTAGTGTCAGGGTAAGGGGAAGGAGAGAGGATGCAAGGTCAGCACAGGTCAATAATGTGAAGGTCTGTATGGACGCAACTAAATGACAGCACTGGTGGAAAGAAATGGCAGAAAATCCATATAAAACATAAGAATTAGGAGCAGGCCATGCACCCCCTCAAGCCTGCTCCACTATTTAAGATCATAATTGACCTTCAACCTTAACTCCACTTTCCCACTGACTCCATATCCCTTGATTCCCCTAGAGTCCAAAAATCTATCTATCCCAGCCTTGAATATACTCAACGATTCAGCATCCACAGCCCTTTGGGGTAGAGAATTCCAAAGATTCACAACCCTGAGTGAAGAAATTCCTCCTCATCTCGGTCTTAAATGGCCGACCCCTTATCCTGAGACTGTGACCCCTAGTTCTAGACTCTCCAGCCAGGGGAAACAACCTCTCAGCATCTACCCTGTCAATCCCCCTCAGGGGATTGTCAATACCCTGAAGAACGAAGCCATCAGAATATAAACGCTCTTTTACAACACGGGTGCAGGTAATGATAGACAGACGGTCCTTCACCCATCTCTCCCCGCAGTTAATTTAAACAACCCAAGTTTGGGCATGGTCATCTCCATCAAAATCATGGGTGAACAAACTTGTCAACGGGTGAAGGTTACAATAGCCACGAGAAGCCAGCCCCACATCTATGTATCTGTAATGCATGGTGGAACCAAACATTCCCAACAGTTTCCAACACAGAACATCAACGTGGGGCAACACAACATGAAACATAGGAACAGGAGTAGGCCATTCAGCCCCTCAAGCCTGTTCCACCGTTCAATTAGATCATGGCTGATCTATACCGCAACTCCATTTACCCACCTTTGTTCCATATCCCTTGATACCAATGTTCCCTCTAATTCTTCTTTGGGTGCGCGGCCGCTTTAAGGGGCTACGCGGCCCATTCAAAATTCCACGCATGCGCGGTTTTTCCATTGAGAAACCGGCAAGCGGCCTGCACGGGAGCGCCAGACAGCTGCGCAGCTAAACGTGAATATTGCTTGATACCCTTAGCTAACAAAAATCTACCAATCTCAGTCTTGAAAATTTCAAATCACCCAGCATTTTGGGAGAGCAAGTTCCAGATTTCTACTACCCTTTGTGTGAAAAAGTGCTTCCTGATTTCACGCCTGAACAGCCTGGCTCTAATTTTAAGATTATGCCCCCTTGTTCTAGATTCATTCACTAGAGGAAATATTTTCTCTGTATCTACCCTATCGAACCCCTTTCTCATTTTAAAGATCTCAATTAGATCACCCCTCAATTGTCTAAACTTCTAAACAAGTTTATGGAACCTGCCCTCATAATTTAACCCATTAAGAACATAAAAATATAAGAAATATTTGGCCCTTCGAGCCTGCTCCGCCATTCAATAAGATCATGGCTGGTCATCTACCTCATCTCCACTTTCCTGCACTATCCCCATATCCCTCGATTCCCTTAATATCCAAAAATCTATCGATCTCTGTCTTGAATGTACTCAACGACAACATCCACAGCCTCTGGGGTAGAAAATTCCAAAGATTCACCACCCTTTGAGTGAAGAAATTTCTCCTCATCTCATCCTAAATGGCCGATCCCTTATTCCGAGACTGTGACCAATGGTTCTAGACTCCCCAGCCAGGGGAAACATCCCTGTATGAATTTTATATGTTTCAATGAGATCACCTCTCATTCATCTAAATTCTAGGGAAGATAGGCCTAGTCTCCTCAATCACTCCCTCTATGGCAAGTATATCCTTTCTTAGGTAAGGAGACCAAAACTGTACACAGTACTCCAGGTGTGGTCTCACCAGGGCCCTATATAGTTGCAGTAAGACTTCTTTACTCTTATACTCCAATCCTTTTGTAATAAAGGCCAACATACCATTTGCTTTCCTAATTGCTTGCTGTACCTGCATGTTAACCTTCAGTGATTCGTGTACAAGGACACCCAGGTCCCTCTGAATACCAACATTTCCCAATCTCTCACCATTTAAAAAATATTCTGCTTTTCTATTTATCCTACCAAAGTGGATAACTTCACATTTTGCCACATTATAGTCCATCTGCCATGTTCTTGCCCACTCACTTAGCCTGTCTATATCCCCTTGAAGCCTTTGCGTCCACTTCACAATTTACTTTTCCACCCAGCTTTGTATCGTCAGCAAACATGAATACATTACACTCAGCCCCCTCATCTAAGCCATTGATATAGATCATAAATAGCTGAGGCCCAAGCAATGATCCTAGTTACAACCTGCCAACCCGAAAATGACCCGTTTATTCCTACTCTCTGTTTTCTGTCCGTTAACCAATCCTCAATCCATGCTAATATATTACCCCCAATCCCAAGAGCCCTAATTTTGTGTAATAACTTCTTGTCTGGCACCTTATCAAATGCTTTCTGAAAATCCAAATACACCACATCCACTGGTTTCCCCCTTATCTACCCTGCTAGTTACACCCTCAAAAAAACTCTTAAATTTGTCAAACACGATTTCCCTTTCCACGTTGACTCTGCCCAATCATATTATGATTTTCTAAGTGCCCTGTTACCACGTCCTTAATAGTAGATTCTAGCATTTTCCCCCCCGACGACTGATGGCAGGCTAACCAGCCTGTAGTTCCCAGTTTTCTCTCTCCCTCCTTTCTTGAAAAGCAGGTTACATTTTCTACCTTCCAATCCGCAGGGGACCATTCTAGAATTTAGGGAATTCTCGAAGATCAAAATCAATGCATCCACTATCTCTGTAGCCACTTCTTTTAAAACCCTAGGATGTAGGCCATCAGGTCCAGGGGATTTCCCCGTGGGGCTTTTATTCCTTAAAAGGAATGCATATTCGCTGTGAATTATGAATTATTTCTTTAAATGTCTGCCAAACATTTTAAATTTTAAGCCCTGGTGAATCTGCGCTGTACCCCATCCAAGGTCAATGTATCCTTTCCGACGTTCGATGCCCAAATTGAACGCAGTACTTTGAATGGGGTCTGACCAAGGCTCTGTACAACTGAAGCATCACTTCCTCCCCTTTGTATTCCAGCCCTTGAGATTAAGGCCAACATTCCATTAGCCTTTTTGATACATTTTTGTAACTATGCACTATCTTTTAATGATTTGTGTACGTGGATACCAAAATACCTTTACTCCTGCACAGTCCCTATTGGGACCCCTAAATCGGGGTCTCTTAACTCAACGTGAAATGGGGAAATCAGCTCACATCCTACATCATCCACTAGAACATCACCTTCCCTGACAGGATAGGTCCAGACTCCCGGCACCTCAGGAAACACCAATTGGTCACCTCCATCTGTACTTCTCCTTCTAACCCTTAGCCCTCCTCCTAACCAGGAAGGCATCCTAACTCTGCTTTCAAACCGTTAATTGGCACAGCATCAACTGAGCTTTTCCTCTCACCTGTGGGGAATTATTTCTGATCCCAAGTCTTCCGATCACTATCCCCGTGACCTTGTCCCACCCCACTGTGAAGTGCTTGTGTGCGTGTATGGAGATGGATGTTGGGTGAGGACACCATCAGCCTCAGCAGTGATTCTCCTTATGGTCAAACAGCCACAGGTACTGTTTGGGCTCCCAAGTATGGCCACTCGGACGAGGTACTGGACGAGGATGCAACGCCTGCAAAACTGCACCCCGGCAAAAGTCAACATGCCCTCAGGAGGGAAGGAGAGAAAACTGTGCAAAGAAATTGCAAAACTTCGTCAAATGTCTTTAAGAATCCATTTAAATTCTATCCACTGGGACCTCTCACCCTGTGGTTTACTCACACCCCCCCCCCACCTCAAAAGAATTTCTGTCAGTTAGTGAAGCGTGACCCATTGCTCCCAGCTCACGCTGTCTCCTTGTTGGTCTGTAAGATGTTCAGGCCAACATGTCCAATCAATTAAGATAATTGGCAAAAGAACCAGAGGGGAGATGAGGTGAATTTATTTTACACAGCGAGTTATGATGATCTGGAATTCATTGTCTGAAAGGGTGGTGGAAGCAGATTCAACAGTAACTTTCAAAAGGGAACTGGATATATACTTGAAAAGGAAAACTTTGCAGGGCTATGGGGAAAGAGTGGGGAGTGGGACGAATTGGACAGCTCTTTCAAACAGCCGGCACAGGCTCGATGGGCTGAATGGTCTCCTTTTGTCCTGCAAGATTCATTGAATGCATAGGATGTTAAACTACAGACACAAGACAATAGATTATAAATTAGAGGCGTTAATGATCAAACTGTACAGGGTTCTGGGTCAGTTCTGATCGAAGAAACAAGGGAGACACTTGAGCACTGGAGGCAGTGCAGAGAAGAGCTACAAGGCCAGTCCCCAGTGTCAGGGGCCCAAGTTATGAGGAAAGGCTGGAGAGACTTGCGACTTTCAGCTTGGAAAGGAGGTGTCTCAGAGGTGATCTTATCAAGGGATACAAGATTGTTAGGGAGATGGGAAAAAAAATCCAGAATATTACTTTCAATTAAACTATGGGAGTACAACAAGGGGAAGTAATAGGTCATTTTATCACTGATGTCAGAAGCTTCTTCTTCACACAAAAAGAGTAATGATCAATGTGTGGAATAAACTTTCAGATAGAGTAGTGGGGGCAAAAACCCTTTAAAAAGCAATTGGATACTACATTAAGGGGGGATAGGATCTTGCTGGGTAAATGAGGTAAGATGGGCCGAATGGCCTTCTCCATCCGTAATTATCTTGTGACCTTGTGAAGGGGTTATTGAGGCAGATCATACCAGTTAAGACACACTGGTTGACCCGGTGACTGAATGGCCTACTCCAACTCCTATGTTCCTAGGAATGACTCAGTTTTGATTGGGCCCCATTAGGGTTAGGAACGAGGAACCCTTCCAAGCCAGTAAACCCACCCCATCCCACCCAAGCACACGCTGGGTTTTATTCCTCTCCTGAAAATGTGGACTCGTATCAGAATGAGGAAGAGAGGGCAGTTCATTGTTACCCAAGTGTACAACTACTTCACAAACTAGATCTGCCCCTGCTCTCCCTAGCCGTCAACTCCTTGCTGGGCAGTTCTGCAGTACCTCACCCAGGTGCTCATCCTTCATGCGTGATCCAAGTCAGTGAGTGGCAAGCAGCTATTCCACGGTGGTGGAAGGGTGTGTGGGGGGCAGGGGAAACAAGGCAGCACTGCTGAGCCCAGTTCTATCTCCACCTGAGGCCCATCTCCCAGCAGGAGTCACTGGACAGCGATCTGGAGGCAGCGACACTGGCAGACTTTTCCCTCCCCTTAGGTAGTGAGCTCAACCGACTTTGGCCAATCAAACCTGCAACCTTCACAGCTGCACAGCTCAGTTCCACACCAGCTGGTACATTATGGGGTACATTAGCGTGGTGGTTATGTTACTGTACTAGTAATGAAGGGGCCTGAACTAATAATCCGGAGAATGCGTTCAAATCCCAACGTGGCAGTTTGAGAAATAAAAAGCTGTTATCAGTAAAAGCGACCATGACGTTGTTGGATTGTCGTAAAAACTCAACTGGTTTGACATCACTAATGTCCTTTAGGGAAGTAAACCTGCCGTCCTTACCTGGTCTGGCCTATACGTGACTCCAGTCCCACAATAACTTGGTTGGCATCTAACTGCCCTCTGAAGTGGCCTAGCAAGTCACTCAGTTGTATCAAACCGCTACAATGCAGCAGTTCAAAGAGAAGACTCAACCACCACCTCCTCAAGGGCAGCTAGGGATGGGCAATAAATGCTGGCCTTACAAGCAACTTCCATGTCCCGAGAATGAATAATAAAAATTATCTAACTGGGGGACAGGGGGCAACTCCCAACAGTTTTTATAGAAACTAATATGACCCTTTACTGGGGCTCTGCTACAGTACAGAAAAATATTAAGTGTCAACATGGGACATTCTGTTAATCAAAATGGACAGGCATGGCTCTGAAAGCTGGTGGTGTTGAAATTATTGGTCTAGGGTGGGTTTCAGTTGTGCAGCTGTCAAGAGGTGGAACTGCTCCTGGCCTCGAGGCATGAAAAACAACACCCTTTCCCGTTCCCCTTCCCGGCATGTTGCAGATTAAAGCTTTTTATCCAGGCTCGTCCAGTGGGCAAGGGCTCCATCTGATGCGGTACTGAGCCAAACTTAGCAGGAAGCTCCAAGGGTTGGTTGCCCAGTCTGATTTCAGTTAGCTGATCTTAGGCAATTGGTTCACAACCACTAGCCTCAGCGCCCAGAGGCTGGGAGGGGGAAGGGGATGAGGCAGAATATCATGCAAGGATCGCACACCTGATCCCTATCCAGTGACCTCATTGGAAAGCCCACCAGGCCCAGGAATACAGAAAGAGGGGATTAGGACAAGGACTCAATACAGAAGGCTTGCATTCTGTTCATGGATGGGGAGATGAGATTTTTTTATGCAACGAGTTGTTATGATCTGCAATGCACTGCCTGAAAGAGTGGTGGAAGCAGCTTCAATAGTAACTGAAAGGAATTTTATAGTTACTTCAAAAGGAAAAATTTTCAGGATAACGGGGAAAGAGCGAGAAAGAGGGACTATTTTCAAGTGCAATAACTTGGAGTGAACTTAAAGTGATGGGATGAAATTAGTCTTCGGCTGTAGCGCAAGTTGGGCTCATAGCAAATTGGCAGCCAGTTTAACCCCGATTATCTTATCTACTGACTTACCAATTCGCTATGAACTTGTTTCGTGCAACTGCCGAAAACCAATTTCACCCCCGTCACTTGAACCAACTGAGAGGGTTGATGAGTGCAATGTGGTTGATGTGGTGTACATGGACTTCCAAAAGGCGTTTGATAAAGTGCCACATAATTAGGCTTGCCAGCAAAGTTGAAGCCCATGGATTAAAAGGGACAGTGGCAGCATGGATACAAAATTGGCTAAGTGACAGGAAACAGAGTAGTGGTGAACAGTTGTTTATCAGACTGGAGGAAGGTACACAGTGGTGTTCCCCAGAGGTCGGTACTAGGACCACTGCTTTTCTTGATATATATTAATGAATTGGACTTGGGTGTACAGGGCACAATTTCAAAATTTGCAGACAACACAAAACTTGGAAGTATAGTGAACAGTGAGGAGGATAGTGATAGACTTCAAGAGGACATAGACAGGCTGGTGGAATGGGCGGACGCATGGCAGATGAAATTTAACGCAGAAAAGTGCAAAGTAATACATTTTGGTAGGAAGAACAAGGAACGGCAATATAAATTAAAGGGTACAATTCTAAAGGGGGTGCATGAACAGAGAGACCTGGGGGAATATGTGCACAAATCATTGAAGGTGGCAGGGCAGGTTGAGAAAGCGGTTAAAAAAGCATACGGGATCCTGGGCTTCATAAATAGAGGTCATGATGCGGAGATGCCGGTGTTGGACTGGGGTGGACAAAATTGAGAGGTCGCACAACACCAGGTTATAGTCCAACAGTTTTATTTGAAATCACAAGCTTTCGGAGCTATCTTCTTGCTCCTTCCTCAGGTGAAGTAAATTAGATACAGAATCGCCAAAGCATATATAGATAGAGAACAAAGCATTTGTACCTTACAATTGCAGACCACTAAATTAAATCAGACTTGATTAACTTTATCACACCTCGGCAGATAGTCAGGATGATTTAATTTAGTGGTCTGCAATTGTAAGGTACACATGCTTTGTTCTCTATCTATATATGCTTTGGCGATTCTGTATCTAATTTACTTCACCTGAGGAAGGAGCAAGAAGATAGCTCCGAAAGCTTGTGATTTCAAATAAAACTGTTGGACTATAACCTGGTGTTGTGCGACCTCTCAATTTCATAAATAGAGGCATAGAGTACAAAAGCAAGGAAGTTATGATGAACCTTTATAAAACACCGGTCCGACCTCAACTGGAGTATTGTGTCCAATTCTGGGCACCGCACTTTAGGAAGAATGTGAAGGCCTTAGAGAGGGTGCAGAAAAGATTTACAAGAATGGTTCCAGGGATGAGGGACTTCAGTTACGTGGATAGACTGGAGAAGCTGGGGTTTTTCTCCTTAGAGCAGAGAAGGTTGAGAGGAGATTTGATAGAGGTGTTCAAAATCATGAGGGGTCTAGACAGAGTAGATAGAGAGAAACTGTTCCCATTGGCGAAGGGTCGAAAACCAGAGGACATAGAATTAAGGTGATTGGCAGAAGAACCAAAGGTGACATGAGGAAAAAATGTTTTACGCAGTGAGTGGTTATGATCTGGAATGCACTGCCTGAAAGGGTGGTGGAGGCAGATTCAATTGTGGCTTTCAAAAGGGAATTGGATAAGGACCTGAAGGAAACAAATTTGCAGGGTAGCGGGGAAAGGGTGGGGGAGTGGGACTAGCTGAAGTGCTCTTGCAGAGAGCCGGCACGGGCTCGACGGGCCGAATGGCCTCCTTCTGTGCTGTAACCATTCTACGATTCTATGATTGCACTCAAAATGCCTCTTTGTCCAAAATCGGTCTGGGAGCCCTGCGAGCAGACCGTAGGTTTCCACTGGCTAGTGAAAAAGCAAGACAAGAAAGAACTTGCATTTATATAAAGCCTTTCACAACCTCAGGATGTCCTAAAGTGCTTTACAGCCAATGAACTTCTTTGAAGAGTAGTCACTGTTGTAATGTAGGGAAACACGGCAGGCAATTTGCACAAAGCAAACACCCACAAACAGCAATGAGATAAATGACCAGATAATCTGTTTTAGTGATGTTGGTTGAAGAATAAATATTGACCAGGACACCAGGAAGAATTCCCCTGCTCTTCTTCAAACAGTGCCATGGGAGCTTTTATGTCCACCTGAAAGGGCAGACTGGGACTCGGTTTAACGTCTCATCTGAAAGCAGACACCTCCAACAGTGCAGCATTCCCTCAGTACTGCACTGAAGTGTCTGCCGAGATTAGGTGCTCAAGTCTCTGGAGTAAGGCTTGAACCCACAACCTTCTACTCAGGGGTGAGAGTGCTACCCACTGAGCCAAAAGACAAGACTAAGAGTTTGAGCGTCTCATGACTCCCATAGCGACAGGCCGATGGGATCTGTGTCAGGGACTCGGGAATCTCACTCTCCATTGTAGAATTCAATCACTTATGGAAACGTTTAAAAAATAAATACACGTTGCAATGATTACAATTTTAAATTAATTGGTGAAAAATAAATCATCCACCCATTTCACACAGGCTCAAGGAAACCATGAGAGGAGTCATGGCCTGAAGGATTTTTCGATCTCCTTCCCCCCACCGGCCCCCGGAAGTTGTTGACACATTCCAGAGATGCAATTCCACAGGCACCAAACACCATACATGACTAGGCAGTGAGTATCGACAGGCTATTTTACTGCAGAAGCTATCACAGAAGAGCCCGATCCTCTCCTCACCTGATGCCCACAGGCTTGCACTTGCCAGCGGAGGGAGGGGGGTGGGTGGGGGGGGCGCATGGATGTGTCAATAGATAGTGAGTAGGGAGTAGCAACCAACACTGATTCTCCCCCACACTCCAGAGGCACTAAGTCCAACCGTAGTGCCTGGACTAGTAATCATAGAATCATAGATATTTATGGCACACAAGGAGGCCATTCGGCCCATCATGTCTGTGCCGGCTGAAAAAGAGCTATCCAGCCTAATCCCACTTTCCGGCTCTTGGTCTGTAGCCCTATAGGTTACAGCACTTCAAAGTGACAGCTGTGACTCAGCGGTAGCACTCTCACCTCTGAATCAGAAGGTTGGGGGTTCAAGCCCCACTCCAGTGACTTGAGCACAAAAATCTAGGCTGTCACTCCAGTGCAGTACTAAGGGAGTGCTGCACTGTCGGAGGTGCTGTCTTTCGGATGAGACGTTAACAGAGGTCCTGTCTGCTCTCTCAGGTGGACATAAAAGATCCCATGGCGTTATTTCGATGAAGAGCAGGGGAGTTTTCCCCAGTGTCCTGGCCAATATGTATCCCTCAATCAACATCACTAAAACAGATTATCTGGTCAATTACCACACTGCCATCCGTGGGAACCCGCTGCGTGCAAATTGGCTGCCGTGACCCCTACACCACAACAGTGACCACACTTCAAAAGAGCCTCATTGGCTGCAAAGGGCCCTGGGACATCCAGAGGACAGGAAAGGCGCTATATAAATGCAAGTCTTTTTTTCTTTTTCAAGTGCATATCCAAGTACTTTTTAAATGCGATGAGGGTTTCTGCCTCTACCACCCTTTCAAGCAGCGAGTTCCAGACCCCCCCCCCCCCCCCATCAAAGGGTTGTAAATCTTTGGAATTCTCTACCCCAGAGGTCTGTGGATGCTCAGTCGTTGAGTAAATTCAAGACTGAGATCGATAGATTTTTGGATATTAAGGGAACCAAGGGATATGGGGATAGTGCGGCAAGGTGGAGTTGTTGTTGTTGTACAAGATCAGCCATGATCTCACTGAATGGCAGAGCAGGCTCAAAGAGCTGAATTACCTACTTCTGCTCCTATTTCTTATGTTCTTGTGTTCAGCCTCTTGCAGCGCAGTTTCCCTAACCAGACTTCCCTTTGTTTTCTGCAGTTTCCTAATGTCCTGGCCAATATTTATCCCTCAACCAACACCTAAAAGCAGATGATCTGGTCATTATCTCAGTGCTGTTTGTGGGATCTTGCAGTGCGCAAATTGGCTGCTGCGTTTGCTACATTACAACAGCGATTCCACTTCAGAAGTACTTTATTGACTGTAAAGGGCTTTGGGATGTCCTGAGGTCGTGAAAGGCGCCATATAAATGCTTAATTCTTTCTCCCCGCGTACGTTAGTTAGTATTTTATCCTAGAATTTATTTTTTTATTAATTTAAGGATTTTGGAACAGAATAAAACAGACTTTGAACTCTTGTATAAAATATTAAAACAAAACTGTTTACCGTGACCCCCGCCACAGTGCCCCACTTACCCGGGAGAGGAAGAGCAGGCAAAACTGCAGCCGCATCCTGTCCTTGAAAAGTTTCCAGCCCTGGCTCGACTCAATTCAGATTCCAGTGTTCGGTTCAGCGCCGTTTCCAGTCCCCAGTCCTGGTTCGGTCTGGTTCAGCTTCCAGTCCTAGTGTAGTTGAAGATCAATCTCCAGTCCAGATTTGATTCGGGTCAAGTTTGCAAACTCCGCTACCAGAACGATCCCAGCCTGGAGGAGAGAGACCGGGGTCATAACTCAAATATAATTAAAAACAGAAACACAGAAAAGTTTAACAAAAAACTGTATAAAGTTAGGCAAGTCTCCCGCTCTTTGTCCCGGTACCGAGTTCTCCCGCTCTCTCCCTGTACCGGAGCAGGGAGCTGATCAATGAGCCGGGCAGAGTGGAGCCATCGGAGGGCGAGACCGGAGCGTAACTGGGATCGCAAGTCCCGGGAGAGCCCACTGTACCGGGCAAACCTCAAACCCCGCACCGGGCAAACCTCTTGCACTCACTTTAACACTTTGTTTCCTTTCCGTTTGCCCTTGGTTTTCCACTCCGTTCTCTCCTTTCTCCCAAGTTTTTCCCCCCTCTCTGGCTCTGTATCTCAGTCTCTCCCTTTCCGTCTTACTCTCTGTCTCTCTCAATGACTCAATCACTTTGCTACTTTTCAATTACTTTTTTATTGAAAAAAGCCACAGAGAGGGAGGGAGTAAAAGCTCTACCCCACGTGGTGCTGGGGGGTTGGGGGGGGGGGGGGGGTAGCATACTTTCATTAGGATTGGCTGAGAGTTGATGTATCAAAACTCCCCAGGAGATAATAACCCCGTTCCAGAATTTGGGCTCTTAAAGCCACACCGCACAAGCCTACAATTTTAAGTTGTTGAACTATTAAAGCTTTAAAGTATCAAACTGCTATGTTGCATTACTTATGCCCATGAAGACTAGGAAGAGGATGAAAAGAAAGAGCATGCATTTATATAGTGCCTTTAACATAGTAAAATGTCCTAAGGCGCTTCACAGGAGCGTTACAAAACAAAATTTGACACCGAGCCACATAAGGAGATATTAGAGCAGATGAAGAGGTAGGTTTTAAGGAGCATCTTAAAGGAGGAAAGAGAGGCAGAGAGGTTTAGGGAGGGAATTCCAGAGCTTAGGGCCTAAGCAGCTGAAGGCATGGCCACCAATGGTGGATGATTAAAATCAGGGATAAGCAAGAGGCCAGAATTAGAGGAGCTCAGATACCCACCTGAGAGGACAGATGGGGCCTCAGTTCAACGCCTCATCTGAAAGACGGCATCTCCGACAGTGCAACACACCCTCAGTACAGCACTGAAGTTTCAGGCTAGATTATGTGCCCGAGTCTCTGGAGTGAGGCTTGGACCCACACCTTTTGACTCCGAGGCGAGAATTCTACCGACTGAGCCAAGCACAATTTCAAGAAATAGAAAAGTTTTCTTGTTCACAATTAGAAATGTTTTAAATCCTCCTCCATTCAGTTTATCTATTTTTCTCTCCCCTCCTCTCCAGGAGCTACTGGCTTTCTGTGGATAAGTTCCCCAGGGTGCAGTTCAATGGGTGCTGAGTATATTAAAATTTATTCTCAGGACGTGGATGTCACTGACAAGGATGGCATTTATTGCCCATCCCCTAGTTGCCCTTGAGAAGGTGGTGGTGGGCCTTTTCCTTGAACCATTGGAGTCTGTGTAGTAATGGTGCTCCCATGATTGTGTTATACCAGGTTATAGTCCAACAGTTTTATTTGAAATCACAAGCTTTCGGAGCTGCTGCCCCTTCGTCAGGTGAAGCCTTCACCTGACGAAGGAGCAGCGCTCCGAAAGCTTGTGATTTCAAATAAAACTGTTGGACTATAACCTGGTGTTGTGCGACTTCTCACTTTTGTCCACCCCAGTCCAACACCGGCATCTCCGCATCATGATTGTGTTAGGTAGGGTTAGGTTGCCCTGCCTCACCTCAGACGTGAGCTTGGAATCTACATGGCAATAGGGTGGGATCCACATCAGCCACCCCCGATCTTGTCCTCACCCAACATCAGCACAGGTTCCAGCAGGGCATCGCGGGACTTGATAGGGTAGAAATGGAGAAACCATTTCCTCTGGTGGGGGAACCAGCACAAGAGAACATAATCTTAAAATTAGAGCTAGGCCATTCAGAAGTGAAATCAGGAAGCACTTTTTCACACTAAGGGTAGTGGAAATCTTGAACTCTCTACCCCAAAAGGCAGTGGATGCTGGGACAATATACATTTTCAAGACTGAGATCAATAGATTTTTGTTAGGCAGGGGTATCAAGGCATATGGAGCAAAGACGGCTAAATGGAGTTGGGGTACAGATTAGCTATGATCTAATTGAATGGCGGAACAGGCTTGAGGGGCTGAATGGCCTATTCTTGTTGTTATGTCACTGGATAGAGATCAGGAGTGAGATCCCAGCTGGTTGACTCCTTCCTAACCCAGTTGCAACTAACTCAGCACAGACTAGGACTCAAACCCAGGCCCTCCCCGGTCTGTGTGGCTTTATACCTGATTAGATGGTGCCTTTACCCATTGGGATAGCCAGAGAAAGGCAGGTTATTATTTGGGCTGACTAGAGCAGGACATTCCCTAAATGTTAACCTGTCACACTTGCTGTGTACGTTTATTTCAGATTTATCCTGAACTGTCAATTATTTGTTTTTATTTTGGACACTGTTTGCAGACTTGAGCTGAGACTTGGGTGAACTTGTCTTAAAAAAAACACCAGTTGCAGTCACTCCCTTTGGGAGTGTTTGAACTCTAGAAGGCAAAGCAACAGTGCAAAGTGTGAGCTGTCTTCTCTTTTTAATCATACCCCTACTTCCCTGAAGATATTGACCCCTTGCAGGAGTACAGCTCCATGGGTATGGAACCCAAGCGGCCAATCTTCATGTGTGAGTCGAGACAGTGAGCGGCAGCAAGCTATTCAGCAATGGTGGGCACACCAGCTAAGCCTCGGACTGCTTCAGCACACGTAGTATTTTGAAAGAGAGAGAAAGAACTTACTTTACATAGCAGCAGCTTATGAGGTATCAGAAAGATCCCAGGCATGAATGAAATTGCGGGTAAGTGTAGCGTCCATTTTGCTCATAGCAAGATCCCACAAACAGCAATGAGATGAATGAGTAGTTAATCTGTTTTATTGGTGGTGTTGGTTGAGGGAGGAATGTTGGCCAACACACCTAAACTGGCAGTTTAACACATCACCCTTGGAGCAGCACCTCCGACAGAGCAACACTCCCTCAGTACTGCACTGAAGTCCCAGCCTGGATTATGCTGAACAGGAAGTGTTTTTGTTTTTCAATTGATTAAGCATTTTACTAATTTTGTTCCTCTCAGATACCTGTACGAGGGCTTGGAATTCTATGACAGTTTGCTCCTCGCCACTCCTGCTGGGATAGGGATTGCACAGGTACAGACAGCCCTCAATCACCTCTCCTTACTGCACATTCTTCACTCATGGCATGAGCCTAGAGTCAGTGGGTGTCAGCAGGCTATTCAACCACGGAAGGCACAACAGCCTAGCCTAATCCTCCTCTCACCCAGCATCTGCACACACAAACATAAATGCATTACTGGTTATGTGACTGGATTAATAATCCAGAGAACTGTGAGCTCATCTCCCACCATGGCAGTTTGAGAATTTTAATTCAGTTTTAAAAATCTGGAACTAAAAAAGCTGGCATCAGTGAAAGTGGCCTTACCCAGTCTGGCCTATATGTGACTCCAGTCCCACACCAACGTGGTTGACTCTTAACTGCCCTCTGAAGTGGCCGAGCAAGTGACTCAGTTGTACCAAACCTGGGCAACTAAGGATGGGCAATAAATGCAGCCTTGCCAGCGACACCACATCCCAAGAATGAATGTAACAAAAAAGTAAAATATGGAATTTATAATGTACAAAAGTTGACATGAAAGATGGTAAGATTTTTAATATATTATCAATATTATTAATATATATATAAAACTCGCTTCCTTAACATTTTACACACAAACACAAACATATATTTATATGCATTTAATTGTAAATTTTGTTAATATATTAATACAACATGTCATTTGTTTTTCAACAGCTGTTGTACTATAACTTGAGTGGAGGGATGTGTTGCTTTAAAGAGGCGGGTTTTATTTGAGGCCCTGGGGGCTAGGTTTCCTGTGTTTAAGCCTGGTTTGATTCTCGGTGCCTTTGATGTGCAAGGCCTGATTCCACCCCCACCCTCCCAGTCCCGCAGTCTGAGCCTCTGAGCTCCAACTCAGGAAATACAGAGCGAGCCTTTTAAAAACATGTTCAATAAGAAGGGAATAGACTATACAGCTCATCCATCAAACTCAGCAATGGCCCTGCCCCTCCCTTCCTCCCTTTACATATTCACACGTGCACCTTCTCCTTCATCTGGTGCAGTCCTTTAAACTGTGCCCAGTTAAAAGGTAATTTTACAGCGGTACAGTGCTGTCAGAGGTAGGGCCTAATATAAAGTAGGCAAACTCCATGTAGGGTTTGCCAACCCTCCCAGATTGACCTGGAGTCTCCAGGAATTAAAGATTAATCGCCCCTGAAAGCAACCCGGGAGAAAAAAATCATAAGAACATAAGAAATAGGAGCAGGAGTAGGCCATTTGGCTGTTCAAGCCTGCTCCACCATTCAATAAGATCATGGCTGATCTTCTACCTTATATCTCCACTTTCCCCGCACTATCCCCATATCCCTTGATTCCCTTAATATTCAAAAATCTATCGACCTCTGTCTTGAATATACTCAACGACTGAGCCTCCACAGCCCTCTGGGGTAGAGAATTCCAAAGATTCACCACCCTCTGAGTGAAGAAATTTCTCCTCATCTCCGTCCTAAATGGCCGACCCCTTATTCTGAGACTGTGACCCCTGGTTCCAGACTCCCCAGCCAGGGGCAACATCCTCCCTGCATCTACCCTGTCAAGCCCTGTAAGAATTTTGTATGTTTCAATGAGATCACCTCTCATTCTTCTAAACTCTAGAGAATATAGGCCTCGTCTACTCAATCTCTCCTCATAGGACAATCCCCCCATCCCAGGAATTAGTCTGGTGAACCTTCGTTGCACTCCCTCTATGGAAAGTATATCCTTCCTTAGGTAAGGAGACCAAAACTGTTCACAATACTCCAGGTGTGGTCTCACCAGGGCCCTGTATAATTGCAGTAAGACATTCCTGGAGGTTCCATAAGGGCATTAAAAAAATTATGTGTCTTTCTCTTAATTTTCTTTGAACACTTACATTTATTAGTTATAGAAATATTGGAGATGGGGAGTAAAAAGAAAACAAGAAAGACTTGCATTTATATGGTGCCTTTCACAACCTTAGGATGTCCCAAAGCGCTTTACAGCCATTGAAGTACTTTTTTTTGAAGTGTAGTCACTGTTGTAATGTATTAAAAGGCTGTTTGACTGACAGTCAAGAGTCTCCCAATTGGGTATGAATCTGTTCGCTTTCCAATTGGCGTGGGAAGGTGGTGCATATGATGGACGTGTTAGGCGACCAGTGGCGGGAGTACGGGGAGAGGTGGTTGGAGGCATTAAGTCATGTGTTTGAATCTCCAGGAATACGTCCAACTAGAGCTGGCGACTCTAACTCCACGCCCTCGCTTGGGAGTCAGATCCCAGCTTATCACTGGCCCTACGAGCACAGAAAACAAGGGTCTCTTTCTACTGGCTCCCCAGTGAGGGGCATGGCGGCACACAGGGGCAGCTGGTGAGGGGAGAGGGCGTTCAAAGGTATCTGCTGGAGTGTTGCCCTTCCCACGTCTGGCAGCAATATTTAACTTACTGCTTGGGCTTCCCCCACGGCCTAGTGGGTAAAGAACTTGCTTGCTATGATGCAGAGTGGGCGGATAAATGGCAAATGAAATTCAATATGTCAAAGTGTGAGGTGGTTCATTTTAGTAGGAGGAATAAGGAGGCCAATTATTCTGTGGAAGGTGAGAAACTGAATGCAGATAAATAAGTCACTAAACGTAGCAACACAACTTGATAAGGCCATGACGAGTGCACACAGTACTGGGGTTCATTTCTAGAGGAATAGAATACATAGACATAGACATAGACATAGAAACTAGGAGCAGGAGTAGGCCATTCGGCCCGTCGAGCCTGCTCCACCATTCAATACGATCATGGCTGATCATCCAAATCCAGTACCCTGTCCCTGCTTTCTCACACCGAATCCCCACATCGAGCCTGCACCTATCCCACCCTATCCCCGTAACCCCACGTATTTAATTCCCCCTAACATATCCCATCAACCCCACATATTTAATCCCCCCCTAACACTAAGGGTCAATTTATCATAGCCAAATTAACCTAACCCGCACATTTTTGGACTGTGGGAGGAAACCGGAGCACCCGGAGGAAACCCACGCAGACACGGGGAGAATGTGCAAACTCCACACAGACAGTCACCCGAGGTCAGATTCGAACCCGGGTCCCTGGCGCTGTGAAGCACCAGTGCTAACCACTGTGCCACCGTGTTACAAAACAGGGAAGTAAAGTAAAATTGAGATGGAACCTTGGTTAGACCACACTTGAAGTACAGTGTGCACTTTTAGTCTCCACATTGCAAAAAGAATATAGAAGCACTGGAGAAAGCGCAGAAAAGATTTACAGAATTGAGAGAATGTAACTATCAGGAAAAACTGAGAAGGCTGGGGCTCTTTTCTTTGGAAAGGAGAAGACGAAGAGGAGACCTGATGGAGGTCTTTAAAACTATGAAGGGGTTTGACAGAGTAGATGTGGAGAAACTGTTTCGACTTGCGGCTGAGTCCAGAACAAGGGGGCATAATATAAGATAGTCACTAACAGATCAAATGAAGATTTTAAGAGCAGGAATTTCATTACACAGAGTGGTGAGAATGTGGAACTCGCTGCCACTTGGAGTGGTTGAAGCAGAGAGCATTGATGCATTTATGGGTGACTTGATGCATGTACGATGGAGAAGGGAATAGAGGAATATGGGAGCAGGGTGGGAAGAGGTAATTAGAGTGGGAAGGGGCTCATGTGGAGCATAAACACCGGCATAGACCAGTTGGGCCGAATGGCCTGTTTCTGTGCTGTATATTCTATGTAATTCTATGTCTGTAAACCATACAATCCAAAAGGTTCCTGGGTGCAATTCCTGTGCTGTAGAGTTACCTGACCCTGTAGCTAAGATGCTACAATCACCCTCCGTGCCCTGGGCTGGTGAGGAGCAAAAACAAACCAGGATTCCCGCTCCTTTGTTAAAAAGTTGATGACGGGTGAAGATGAGTAGGGCTTGGCTGTGGTGTCCCCACCCACCGTCAAATAGCCTCCCAGCACTCACTATCTAGCCTCACATGGGTGAGGTATCAGAGGGTGTCTGTAGCCCACCCAGCTGTATCTCAGTGAGGAGTCAGGTTCAGGTGAGCAGGCGGAGAGGACACTAGCAGAAGGGAGAGCTCCATTCACCAGCAACCAGAAAGAACTTGTATTTATATAACCTCGCTCACATCTCTCAAGAGATGTCGCAAAGAGCTTCACAATCAATTAATTACTTTGATGTGTAGAGACTGTTCTTATGTGGCAGCCATTTTGCACACAGCAAGATCCCATGAGCAGCAATAAGATGAATAACTTAATAACTTAATCTGTATTTTGCTGTATGATGTTGATGGAGGCATGTTGGCTCGGACACCTGGAAAACTCCCTGCTCTTCTTCAAACAGTTCAGTAACACCCTTTACCTGATGAGCACAAAATTTGCAAATGTTTATTTTAACAGTCATGGAGGATGACTATTGACCGATCATCATGTATATTTGTTCTTCGGATGTAGGCAACTCTGATCAATCCCTAATTACCTTAAGAAGCCGGCGAGCCTTCATGAGTATTTCTTTTTACAACTGGTTGGCTTGTTAGACCATTAAGAGTCAACCATGTAGTGTGGAACTGGAGTCACATGTCAGCCCAGGTAGTAAACTCTTAACTGTCCTCTGAAGTGGCCCAGAAAACCACTCAGCTGTATCAAGAAGGTACCCCAACCCCCTACCCCCCATAGTCAAATAGCCACCCAGCGCTCACTATCTAGCCTCACACGGATGAGGTATTAGTGTTAGCCATAACTCAGTGATTGCACTCTCACCTCTGAATCAGAAGGTTCTGGGTTAAAGTCAAATATAACAACAACAGCAACAACTTGTATAGCGCTTTTAACGTAGTAAAATGTCTCAAGGCACTTCACAGGTGTATTATAAGACAAAAAATTTGACACCGAGCCACATAAGGAGAAATTAGGGCAGGTGACCAAAAGCTTGGTCAAAGAGGTAGGTTTTAAGGAGTGTCTTTAAGGAGGAAAGAGAGGTAGAGAGGTTTAGGGAGGGAATTCCAGAGCTTACAGCCTAGGCAACAGAAGGCACGGCCACCAATGGTTGAGCGATTATAATCAGGGATGCTCAAGAGGGCAGAATTAGAGGAGCACAGATATCTCGAGGGGTTGTGGAGCTGGAGGAGATTACAGAGATAGAGAGGGGCGAAGCCATGGAGGGATTTGAAAACAAGGATGAGAATTTAGAAATCGAGGCATTGCTTAACCGGGAGCCAATGTAGATCAGCAAGCACAGATCCCAGAGACTTCAGCACAAAATCTAGACTAACACTACAGTGCAGTTCTGTGGAAGAGCTATACTGTTGGAGGTGCCATCTTTCAGAGGAGATGTAAAATCTGCTCTCTCAGGTGGACATGAAAGATCCCATGGCAGTATTTCGAAGAAGAGCAGGGTAGTTCTCCCAGTGTCTTGGCCAATATTTATCCCTCAACCAGCATCACAAAAACAGATTATCTGGCCACTATCTCATTGTTGTTTTTGGGACCTTGCTGTGCACAAATTAGCTGCCACATTTCTTACATTACAACAGTAACGCCCACAGCCCAAGAACAAATAAAACAGAAAGTGTTGACAGGCTATCCAACTGTCTCGGTACTGCACTGGACTGTCAGCCTGGATTTAAGAAACAATTGGATGTGCCATGGTCCCTCGGGTCTCTCTGGATGGATGAGATGGGCTGAATGGCCTTCCTCATTTGTATTTGTCTTGTGATTCCTTACTGTTGCACTGGCTGAGAGCTGACTCAGCACAAACCAGGATCGAGCCTGGGATTTTCCTGGTCTGTGTAGGTCAGTGCCAGACTAGGTGGTACATTAACTAACTGAGCCATCAGGGACATTTGCGAGGAAGGTTCAAATCTTTAAACGGACTGGTTTGGGGGTCTACTTGTCATTCATCTACACTCTCCTTTAACTGCAGATGATCGCACAGCTGCTTTGAAGGTGCTGCTGCTTCCTTGACGCCCAAATCCATCTCCTCACACTTCTCTCTCCTGATCATTGGGCAAACAGCGTTTTACTGCGGCCTCTCGTAAACTATTCAAGTCTCACCCCCACCCCCGGGGTGTCCTGGCTGATTTCTGAAGTGACAGATGGATGCTTCCTGCTTAACAATAGCTAGGCCCAGACATCAAAGCAGGCCACTGATGTCCAGAGGTGTGTGTGCACTACAGGCCCAGATCCTCCCCCTGGGGAGGAGGAGGGGGGATTTGCAGCAGTAAAGCGGCCAATACTAGAGAGCAATAAAAAAAGAGATTAGACTCGCAACACTTAAACTGCCCTTTTTCTCTCAAAAGGAGCTTTTCTGTCTCACATTAGCCTAAACTTTTTCTTTAAATGAAAAGGTTTTTTTAAATTAGGAAACCTAGGCCTACAGTGCTAAACAACACCAAGGTGCATAAGAGTCGGAGACAAGGTGAGATAAATTAAGCATTATAGAATAGTTGACGCTATGCTTGGGTTTTAAAAGCCTGTTGATTGTCAAGGGGGGGAAGGGAAGATTGAGGAGATAGGGGATGGGAAAGAATGAGTTACAGTGGGCGACTGTGTAAGCAGCTGAGGTAAAGATACTAAAAAGATCCTATAAAGAAAGAACTTGCATTTATATAGCACCATTCACAACTTCAGGATGTCCCAAAGCATTTAAATCCAATGAGGTACTTATAAGTGTAATCACTGTTGTAATGTAGGAAACGCGGCAGCACATGGCAAGATCCCACAAACAACAATATAATAAGATAATCTGTTTTAGTGATGTTCGTTGAGGGATAAATATTGGCCATGACACTGGAGTGAAATCCCCTGTTCTTCTTCGATAGTATTGAGAGGTCGCATAACACCAGGTTATAGTCCAACAGTTTTATTTGAAATCACAAGCTTTCGGAGCTATCGATTGCCCCTTCCTCAGGTGAAGTAAATTAGATACAGAATCGCCAAAGCTTTCTGTATCTAATTTACTTCACCTGAGGAAGGGGCAATCGATAGATCCGAAAGCTTGTGATTTCAAATAAAACTGTTGGACTATAACCTGGTGTTGTGCGACCTCTCAATTTTGTCCACCCCAGTCCAACACCGGCATCTCCGCATCATGACTTCTTCGATAGTGCCATGGGATCTTTTACACCCAGCTGAGAGGGCAGACGGGACCTCAGTTTAAAGTCTTGTCCAAAAGACCGCACCTCCACCTCCACTAGAATGGTAGCATAGTGGTTATGTTACTGAACTAATAATCCAGAGGCCTGGACTAAATGATCCATTGAGACATAGAATTCAAATCCCATGGCAACTGGGGAATTCAAATTCAGTTAATTAAATAAATCTGGAATAAAAAGCTAGTATCAGCAACCATGAAACTATAACTATCAGATTGTCGTAAAAACCCATCTGGTTCACTAATGTCCTCTAGGAAGGAAATCTGCTGTCCTTACCTATATTTTATTTTATTCGCTTTTGGGATGTGGGCATCGCTGGCAAGGCCGGCATTTATTGCCCATCCCTAGTTGCCCTTGAGAAGGTGGTGGTGAGCCGCCTTCATGAACAGCTGCAGTCCGTGTGGTGATGGTACTCCCACAGTGCTGTTCGGTAGGGAGTGCCAGGATTTTGACCCAGCAACGATGAAGGATCGGCGATATATTTCTAAGTCAGGATGGTGTGTGACTTGGAGGGGAACTTGGAGGTGGTGGTGTTCCCATGCCTCTGCTGCCCTTGTCCTTCTAGGTGGAAGAGGTCGCGGGTTTGGGAGGTGCTGCCGAAGCAGCCTTGGCGAGTTGCTGCAGTGCATCTTGTAGATGGTACACACTGCAGCCACGGTACGTCGGTGGTGGAGAGTGTGAATGTTTAAGGTGGTGGATGGGGTGCCAATCAAGTGGGCTGCTTTGTCCTGGATGGTGTTGAGCTTCTTGAGTGTTGTTGGAGCTGCACTCATCCAGGCAAGTGGAGAGTATTCCATCACACTCCTTACTTGTGTCTTGTAGATGGTGGAAAGGCTTTGGGGAGTCAGGAGGTGAGACACTCGCCACAGAATACCTAGCCTCTGACCTGCTCCTGTTGCCACAGTATTTATGTGGCTGGTCCAGTTAAGTTTCTGGTCAATGGTGACCCTCAGGATGTTGATGGTGGGGGATTCGGCGAAGGTAATGCCGTTGAATGTCAAGGGGAGGTGGTTAGACTCTCGCTTGTTGGAGATAGTCATTGCCTGGCACTTCTGTGGCACGAATGTTACCTGCCACTTATCAGCCCAAGCCTGAACATCGTCCAGGTCTTGTTGGATGTGGGCATGGACTGCTTCATTATCTGAGGAGTTGTGAATGGCGCTGAACTTTGTGCAGTCATCAGCGAACATCCCCATTTCTAACCTTATGTTGGAGGGAAGGTCATTGATGAAGCAGCTGAAGATGGTTGGGCCTAGGACACTGCCATGAGGAACTCCTGCAGTGATGTCCTGGGGCTGTGATGATTGACCTTCAACTACGACAACCATCTTCCTTTGTGCTAGGTATGACTCCAGCCAGTGGAGAGTTTTCCCCCATTTCCCATTGACTTCAGTTTTACTAGGGCTCCTTGATGCCACACTCAGTCAAATGCTGCCTTGATGTCAAGGGCAGTCACTCTCACCTCACCTTTGGAATTCAGCTCCTTTGTCCATGTTTGGACCAAGGCTGCAATGAGGCCGGGAGCCGAGTGGTCTTGGCGGAACCCAAACTGGGCATCAGTGAGCAGTTTATTGGTGAGTAAGTGCCGCTTGATAGCATTGTCGATGACACCTTCCATCACTTTGCTGGTGATTGAGAGTAGACTGATGGGGCGGTAATTGGCTGGGTTGGATTTGTCCTGCTTTTTGTGGACAGGACATACCTGGGCTGTTTTCTACTTTGTCGGGTAGATGCCAGTGTTGTAGCTGTACTGGAACAGGTTAGCTAGAGGCGCGGCTAGTTCTGGAGCACAAATCTTCAGCACGATAGCCGGGATGTTGTTGGGGCCCATAGCCTTTGCTGTATCCAGTGTGCTCAGGCATTTCTTGATATCACGTGGAGTGAATTGAATTGGCTGAAGACTGGCTTCTGTGACGGTGGGGACCTCGGGAGTAGGCCGATATGGATCATCCTCTCGGCACTTCTGGCTGAAGATGGTTGCAAACGCTTCAGCCTTGTCTTTTGCACTCACATGCTGGGCTCCACCATCATTGAGGATGGGGATATTCATGGAGCCTCCTCCTCCCATTAGTTGTTTAATGGTCCACCACCATTCATGACTGGATGTGTCAGGACTGCAGAGCTTTGATCTGATCCGTTGATTGTGAGATCACTTAGCCCTGTCTATAACATGCTGCTTCTGCTTTTTAGCATGCATGTAGTCCTGTGGTGTAGCTTCCCCAGGTTGGCACCTCATTTTTAGGTACGCCTGGTGCTGCTCCTGGCACGCTATTCTACACTCCTTATTGAACCAGGGTTGGTCCCCTGGCTTGATGGTAATGGTAGAGTGAGGGATATGCCGGGCCATGAGGTTACAGATTGTGGTGGAATACAATTCTGTTGCTGCTGATGGCCCACAGCACCTCATGGATGCCCAGTTTTGAGCTGCTAGATCTGTTCTGAATCTATCCCATTTAGCACGGTGGTAGTGCCACACAACACGATGGAGGGTGTCCTCAGTGTGAAGATGGGACTTCATCTCCACAATGAGCATGGGCAATGAAACCTCCTACTGATTACCACCTACCGCCCTCCCTCAGCTGATGAATCCGTACTCCTCCATATATGAACACCACTTGAAAGAAGCACTGAGGTAGCAAGGGCACAGAATGTACTCTGGGTGGGGGACTTCAATGTCCATCACCAAGAGTGGCTCAGTAGCACCACTACTGACCGAGCTGGCTGAATCCTGAAGGACATAGCTGCCAGTCTGGGTCTGCAACTGGTGGTGAAAGAACCAACACAAGGAAAAAACCTACTTGACCTCGTCCTCACCAATCTACCGATCGCAGATGCATCTGTCCATGACAGTATTGGTAGCATTGACCACCGCACAGTCCTTATGGAGACGAATCCCGTCTTCACACTGAGGACACCCTCCATCGTGTTGTGTGGCACTACCACCGTGCTAAATGGGATAGATTCAGAACAGATCTAGCAGCTCAAAACTGAGCATCCATGAGGTGCTGTGGGCCATCAGCAGCAACAGAATTGTATTCCACCACAATCTGTAACCTCATGGCCCGGCATATGCCTCACTCTACCATTACTGTCAAGCCAGGGAACCTGGTTCAATGAGGAGTGCAGAAGAGTGTGCCAGGAGCAGCACCACTCTTACCTAAAAATGAGGTGCCAACCTGGGGAAGCTGCAACACAGGACCCATGCATGCTAACCAGCGGAAGCGGCATGCGATAGACAGAGCTAAGCGATCCCACAATCAACGGATCAGAACAAAGCTCTGCAGTCCTGCCACATCCAGTCGTGAATGGTGGCGGACCATTAAACAACTAACGGAAGGAGGAGGCTCCATGAATATCCCCATCCTCAATGATGGCATAGCCAGCATGCCAGTGCAAAAGACAAGGCTGAAGTGTTTGCACACATCTTCAGCCAGAAGTGCCGAGTGGATGATCCATATCGGCCTCCTCCTGAGGTCCCTACCATCACAGTCTTCAGCCAATTCGATTCATGCCACGTGATATCAAGAAACGGCTGAGCACACTGGATACAGCAAAGGCTATGGGCCCCAACAGCATCCCAACCATCGTGCTGAAGACTTGTGCTCCAGAACTAGCCGCGCCTCTAGCCAAGCTGTTCCAGTACAGCTACAACACTGGCATCTACTCGACAATGTGGAAAACTGCCCAGGTTTATCCAGTCCACAAAAAGCAGGACAAATCCAATCAGGCCAATTACAGCCCCATCAGTCTACTCTGAATCAGCAAAGTGATGCAAGGTGTTGTCGACAGTGCTATCAAGCGACACTTACTCACCAATAACCTGCTCACTGATGCCCAGTTTGGGTTCCGCCAGGACCACTCGGCTCCAAACCTCTTTACAGCCTTGGTCCAAACATGGACAAAAGAGCTGAATTCCAGAGGTGAGGTGAGAGTGACTGCCCTTGACATCAAAACAGCATTTGACTGAGTGTGGCATCAAGGAGCCCTAGTAAAATTGAAGTCAATGGGAATCAGGGGGAAAACTCTCCACTGGCTGGAGTCATACCTAGCACAAAAGAAGATGGTTGTGGTTGTTGAAGGTCAATTATCTCAGCCCCAGGACATCGCTGCAAAGGTTCCTCAAGGCAGTGTCCTAGGCTCAACCAACTACAGCTGCTTCATCAATGACCCTCCCTCCAACATAAGGTCAGAAGTGGGGATATTCGCTGATGATTGAACAGTGTTCAGTTCCATTCACAGCTCCTCAGATAATGAAGCAGTCCATGCCCACATGCAGCAAGATCTGGACGACATTCAGGCTTGGGCTGATAAGTGGCAAGTAACATTCGCACCACACAAGTGCCAGGCAATGACTATCTCCAACAAGCGAGAGTCTAACCACTGCCCCTTGACATTCAACGGCATTACTATTGCCAAATCCCCCACTATCAACATCTTGGGGGGTCACCATTGACCAGAAACTTAACTGGACCAGCCACATAGCAACAAGAGCAGGTCAGAGGCTGGGTATTCTGCGGCGAGTGTCTCACCTCATGACTCCGCACAGCCTTTCCACCATCTACAAGGCATAAGTAAGGAGTGTGATGGAATACTCTCCACTTGCCTGGATGAGTGCAGCTCCAACAACACTCAAGAATCTCGAAACCATCCAAGACAAAGCAGTCCACTTGATTGACACCCCATCCACCACCTTAAACATTCACTCCCTCCACCACCGGCGCACCGTGGTTGCAGTGTGTACCATCTACAAGATGCACTGCAGCAAGTCGCCAAGACTTCTTCAGCAGCACCTCCCAAACTCGCGCCCTCTACCACCTAGAAGGACAAGGGCAGCAGGCGCATGGGAACACCATCCCCTGCAAGTTTCCCTTCAAGTCACACACCATCCTGACTTGGAAATATATCACCGTTCCTTCATTGTCACTGGGTCAAAATCCTGGAACTCCCTCCCTCACAGCACTGTGGGAGGACCTTCACCACACAGACTGCAGCGGTTCAAGAAGACGGCTCACCACCGCCTTCTCAAGGGCAACTAGGGATGGGCAATAAATGCTGGCCTTGCCAGCGACGCCCAGATCCCAGGAACGAATAAAAAAAACCCAGGGCCGCACTCCCTCAGCACTGCACTGGAGTGTCAGCAAAAATGATGTGCTCAGGTCTCTGGAGCAGGGGTGAACCCACAACCCTCTGACTCAGAGGCAAGAATGCTTCCACTGAGCCACGGCTGACACAAAACAAAAGAGTGTGAGAAGATTTCAACACAGGGAGCAGGAGGACCAGCACATGGAATAATAAATTCAGAGCTTGAGAGCAAAAATTCAGAGAAGCAGTCATCACAGTACCAATAAAAAAAAGAGAAGCTGTGAGAGAGACATAGGCGAGAAAGGGATGACAAGCTTTTCCCCTTGTGCCATTCAGGAGTGTGAGAGATGCGAAAAGAAACTCCCCAGATATGGAAACACTATTCAAGTCTTGGACAGATTTGAACTTGAAGAGGGAAGAGTGGTTGAGGAGAAAGGACGAGTTTGGGATGAAAGATGAATCTCCAGCTTCGGAGGCAGCTTTTATTTTAACTCATTCTCGTGATGTGGGTGTCACTGGCATGGCTGGCATTTATTGCCCATCCCTTGCTGCCCTGAGAAGGTGGTGATACAACTGTTTGGCTTGATAGGCCACTTCAGAGGGCAGTTAAGAATCAACCACATCTGTGTGGGACTGGAGTCACATATAGTCCAAACTGGGTAAGGACGGCAGGTTTCCTTCCCTAAAGGATATTAGTGAACCAGTGGGGTTTTTAACGACAATCCGACAGCTTCATAGTCACTTTTACTGATATTTTAACTGAACTCATGGTGGATTTGAACTGATATTCTCTGGATTACTAGTCCAGTAACATAAACATTATGGCCGCGATTTTGCTGACTTCGGCGGGCCTGTGGTGGGCGATGTCGGTGGCATGTCCCGACCCTGCTGCTGGCTCCATCCTGGCCTCTGAAATGAATTTCCCTTGATTGGGCTTGTTAAGCCCATCCAGCGCATTTCCCAGCCAATTAGAGGAAGCGGGTCTGGTGATGTCATTTGATGACACGTCATCAGCCGGTTTCCTTAAAGGAACCATAGCCAAATTTAGTTTGACATTTGTGCTGTCAGTGTTCTGCAGCATTGAGGTGCTGCAAACACTGACAATGACTTCACAAAGGCACAGGGCTGCACCCAGGCTCTCCCATGACTCCCTCTATATGCTTATGGAGGGAGTCACAGTATGTAGGGAGGTGCTCTTCCCTTCCAATGGGCGGAAGAGATCTCCCCAGGAGACCAACACAGCCTGGTTACACAATGCATAGGAGGACACAAACAAGGATGTGGTCAGGAGGACCTGGGTGCAGTGCCACAAACGTAGATCACGAAACGTTAGTACAAAGCCACACGCAACCTCATCCTGCTGTGCCTCTCATCACATCCCCATCACTCTGCCTTCCCTACCCTACTCCTGCACATCCTTACTCACACCAACTTACCTTGGACTGCCACCCATCCCTCTCTCTCTATCTACATTATCACATCCCCATCTCACTAGCCACCCCTCACACTCACCCTCATCCTAGTGCAATCATACCAACTAACAACACACAAGGGTAGGCAATGGGTGTTTTATGCAATGTTCATGTAAAGTTTCTGTTAATGTGGTGTCAAACATTGAAACCTTTATTTTCAACACTTTGCATTCTTGGACAGATTTGTGTGCATCGTTGGAAGTGACTTAGTGAGTTGCAGTGAATGGTGAGACATACGGGTACCCCCCCCCCCCCCCCCCCAATGGTGATGAGTGTGAAAGGAATTGCTTGGGCATTATAGGGATGCTTTATGGTGTTGGTGTGGGGTGGTGCCAATCTGGCGCATCATGTGGCAGCCAGGGTGTACAGCGTCAAGTGAAGTAAATCTGGCCATGCTGAGCCCATCCCTGGCCTCCCAGGCAACAATGTGGTCGGGTGCTGATGCCTTCTGTCCTGTGCAGCACCAGCTGGTTGCAGAGAAGGTTGGTGTTGTTGTAGGTGCTGCTGGTGTGCCTGGTGCTGCTGGTGTTGGGGCATTTCGTGGTGGGATTCTGAGGACCAAGGTGAGAGAGTTTCAAGGGCACCCATGCTGATGGAATAGATGGCAGGTGAAGTAGAGATGACAGAAGCGATCTGTCAATGGTGAGAGAGGTAATGAGGTCAGACTGGATGGAGACTTGTGTAAAGACTTGCAGCATGGTGAATCTGTTGTGGAAATGCAGTGAGGAAGAGCTTGTGGCTGAGGGATGATATCTCTGTAAGGTGGGAGCTTTTACTTGACATTTGAAGCTGTCAACTCATCAGCTGATTCAATGGCCACTGACCTCCCGCCTCAGCTTCACAGATGTGGTCTAGCAACAGCATGAAACCTGTGGGCGAGCTGTCAAATTCAAAAGGTCAGTTTAAAGCCATTGTTAAGTGGCTGTAAACAAGCCACTAATCATTTAAACTGGCTCCCCCGCTGCTGCGTGTCGGGTTTGCTCAGTGCTCACAGACCCGACATTTGGTAAAGGCGCATGGCAGCGGGTTCACAGCAGGGTCTCGACTTTCCCACCCAACCCGCCATCGATCGCGCCCGCTGAGCCCCTGGAAAATCTCGGCCTACGTTACTGTACCTGAGCTGGGACTGAAAGGAAACAAGTGAAAGTGGTTCCCCACCTTAGCACTGACATCTGTCACCTCAGCAACTCATAACAAGCAACAACAAAAATACCCAGCAAGGTAAAACCAAATGTTCGCGATTTCTTTTTATTTGAATTTCTTTCCGACATGTGCCCGTGTGATCGATCAGTGACAGAGTCAGGCTCTCATTCTGGCAGGCAGTGACCGCCCCGATTCCCCCCGGTGGCTGCACCGGTTCAGCAATATCTCAGAACCACGGGTGACAGTGCAGCACACCAGAGCAATCCATCGCTATGTTTCTGACATCCGCTGAACGTCACTAATGGTTTGAACGCAATCCTTCTGTGTTCCCTCAGTTTCCCATCCCTCTTTCCTGAAGGGGTTCTGCTCCCCGGGCATCGGCTGCCTTCCAGTACCTCACCCAAGAGGCCACTGTTAATGTGTGTTGGCCGGCATCCGACTGTGGAGGGCATCGCAGCCAAGGCGGATCTAATCTTCACACAACTTTCACATTTTCCAGCAGGCGTCACTAGATTGTGACCAGGAGCAGGAACCTTAGCTGATTTTTTCTTCTTCCAAACCCAGAGGGTGCTGAGGCCCACTGGCCCGCCCTGATATCTACCCCGTCTGTTATCAGGTGATTCAGCACAGACCAGGGATCGAACCTGGGATCTTCCGGGTCCTTACAGCTCACTTTCCCATCGGGCGCTGTCGTTGCTCATTTAGGACAGCATATTTTTGAAGCAGTTTTGCAATACACTTTCTCAGTGATAACGATGATGTTCATGTGACTTAAAGTACACAGAAACAAAGGAACATAGGAATTGCTAGATGAAAAAAGACCACGGTACATCTAATTCGCCTTCTACCATTCTGGTAGTCGCATGATACAATGATAATGGAGTTTTTGACTAATGACCAACATTCCCTCTAAGCTATGCGCGGGTGTGCAGCAATCTTGAAGGTACTGCGCAGGCCGCTCACAAGCTCTCAAATACCGCGCGTGCACAGTCTATAAGGGTACCGCGCATTGAAAAAACTGGCTGCGCACAACAACAAAATTTTAGAGGGAACATTGCTAATGTTCAATTAGTCTACAACAGACCCAGACATGATGTGAGGAAATCTCAGTGGTGGAGAGCTTTGGGAACCATAGATCCAAAGTCATCTGTTCCTCCCAAGCTACACTTACCAAACAGGGACATTCAGGCTGCACATCGAGTCGCAAGGACTCTGTTACTGTTACTCCATCTGTTGGAGGCTCTGTCCCTGCATCTTATGTTGTTTCCACATGTACATGTTCCACATGTCAGTTTCCACATGTCATAGTCATAGAGTCATAGGGCTGGATTTTGATACTGGGGACGTGATGGAGGCGGGACTCCCACTTTTTGGGTTGTAGTCCCGCCTCCATCGACTTGTGGCCAACCCACTGCATTTTCACTTGATTGACCTTGTTGAGCCCGCCCAGCGAGCTCAGCAGGCCAATTAAGGGCCACCCGGCAACAGGTGACGTCACAGATTGACATTTCATCTGTCAAGAGCTTTTGACAGATGAAATATCAGCGTTTGACAGCTCTGTGAAGCTGTCAAACACTGACAATCTGTCTTCTAACTTGAGTCCTTCCTCTCAGGCTGAGTTAGAAATCAATCCAGCACAGAAAACAGAACTGCAGTTTTTGACAGGTCAATGGCCATTGTGCTTTCTGTGCCGGTGAGATTTCTGACTCCCGAGACCTGAAGGGCTGACATCTGCAGGAGGAAGTTAAGGTAAGTAAAACTTTTTCCCACACTTTACACTTACCTCTGCACACATGCACCCATCACTCACCTGCCCACCGGACATATCGACCCCTCCAACCCCTGCAGACCCACGGTCGCTAACTTGGCGTGGTTGGGACCTGTCGGGAAGCCCACATTTCATGCATCAAAATAGGGATTAGGCAAAAAACTGCCTGTTAACAGGCAGTTTATTGCCACTAATCCCCTTCCCGCCTCAGGGAGGCGGGTCCCAGCACAGGTCGGGTACCCGCCTCCAGCGAAACTGGCATGGAGGCGGGTTGGGGGCGGGACCCCCGAATCTGCAACTTTAACCCCCCACACGCCTCCAAACCCGCCTCCACGGGTCAATGAAAATCCAGCCCATAGAGTCATAACGGCACAGAAGGAGGCCATTTTGCCCATCGAGTCCGTGCCAGCTCTCTGTAGAGCAATCCAGTCAGTCCCATTCCCCCGCTCTATCCCGTAGCCCTGCAAGTGTATTTCCCTCAAGTGCCTATCCAGTCTCCCCTTGAAAACATTGGGCTGGATTTTCCAAGCACCGAGGAGGCGGGCATGGAGGAGGGACAGCCGGTAAATTCGGAGAAAGTGGGGGCGGATGGCAAACCCGCCCCCATCCCGCCTCCGTGCCCTTTTGCCAGGAGGCGGGAAGATGTGCTGCTTCGGGTCCCGTCTCCTGGAGGCGGGAAAGGTATTTAATTCTTTTAACTGCCTGTTAACAGGTAGTTAACAGGCAGAAAAAAAGGATTAGTGCCATTTTACCTTCACAGGTGAAGGCTTCCCGACCTCGGAGAACCCCGCCGGGTTGGAGGAGACGTGAAGGAGGTCTGCGGCGGTCGGAGGCACCTGGAAGTAAGATGTAGAGGTAGGTGAGTGATGGGTGCAAGTGTGGAGTGGTAAGTATGTAAGGTGAGTGATAAGTTTTTAAAAATGTTCACTTACCTTGTTTTCTTCCTACAGCCTTCAGCCGCGCTGGATCAGGAGAGCCAACATCATCCTTGTCGATTTCACAGACTGGCTGTTGGAACCTCCGAACCAACAGCCATGTGAAATCAACAAAGTTGAAAGATTTGATGAGTCCTGAACACAAGGACTCATCAAACTACAGAGAATGTCAGTGTTTGACAGCTTCACAGAGCTGTCAAACGCTGACATTTCTTCTTTCAAGAAGTCTTGACAGATAGCATGTCTGACGTTGACATGCTCTGTCAGTGACTTCCTCCCTAATTGGCCTGCTGAGCCCTCAGAGCGGGCTTAACAAGCGCAATCAGGGGAAAATCCCTCTGGTTGGTCAGGCGAGGATGGAGGCGGGACATTGACACGACAAGCAGCAGTCCCGCCTCCAACTCGTCTCCATTCACAAAATCCAGCCCATTGAGTGTCTCCGCTTCCACCACTTCCGTCGGTAGATGACACCCAGCTCTACCTCACCACCACTTCTCTCGACCTCTCCACGGTCTCTAAATGGTCAGACTGCTTGTCCGACATCCAGTTCTGGATGAGCAGAAATTTTCTCCAATTAAATATTGGGAAGACCAAAGCCATTGTTTTCGGTCCCCGCCACAAACTCCGTTCCCTACCCACTGACTCCATCCCTCTCCCTAACATCTGTCTGAGGCTGAACCACACTGTTCGCAACTTTGGTGTCATATTTGACTCTGAAATGAGCTTCCGACCACATATCTGCGGCATAACTAAGACTGTCGATTTCCACCTCCGTAACATCGCCCGTCTCCGCCCTTGCCTCAGCTCATCCGCTGCTGAAACCCTCATCCATGCCTTTGTTACCTCTTGACTTGACTATTCCAACGCACTCCTGGCTGGCCTCCCACATTCTACCCTACGTAAACCTGAGGTCATCCAAAACTCAGCTGCCCGTGTCCTAACTTGCACCAAGTCCCGTTCACCCATCACCCCTGTGCTCGCTGACCTACATTGACTCCCGGTTAAGCAACACCTCGATTTCAAAATTCTCATCCTTGTTTTCAAATCCCTCCATGGCTTCGCGCCCCTCCCCCCCCAATCTCTGTAATCTCCACAGCCCCACAACCCCCCGAGATATCTGCAGTCCACTAATTCTGCTCTCTTGAGCATCCCTGATTATAATCGCTCAACCTTTGGTGGCTGTGCCTTCTGTTGCCTAGGCCCTAAGCTCTGGAATTCCCTGCCTAACCCTCTCCGCCTCTCTAACTCTCTTTACTCCTTTAAGACGCAGCTTAAAACCTACCTCTTTGACCAAGCTTTTGGTCACCTGCCCTAATCTTCTCCTTATGTGGCTCGGTGTCAAAATTTTTTGTCTTATAACACTCCTGTGAAGCGTCTTGGGACGTTTTACTACGTTAAAGGTGCTATATAAATACAAGTTGTTGCTGTTGTTGTTGTTGATTTCCTGCTTAGATTAAAGATTTTAACTATCTCTTTCACTTGAAGCTTAAGATAATTAGGAGTGAATCGGGGATCCGTCATGCCCAGTGGGCTCACAATCTCATGACCTGATGTCCATCAGCTTGCAGAATTAAGGGAGCAAAATGTAACAAGAGGCTAGAGAAACGGGGACTCCTTAAAACACGGATGGTACGGAGGATTGAGTTCTTTGATGAAGTAACGGAGAGGGTTGATGAGAGTAGTGCAGTTGATGTTGTGTATATGGACTTTCAAAAGGCGTTTGATAAAGTACCACATAATATACCCGTTTGCAAAATTAAAGCCCATGGGATTAAATGGACAGTGGCAGCGTGGATACAAAATTGGCTAAGGGACAGAAAGCAGAGAGTAGTGGTGAACAGTTGTTTTTCAGACTGGAGGGAAGTGTGCAGTGGTGTTCCCCAGGGTTCCCCATTAGGACCACTGCTCTTTTTAATATATATTAATGATCTGGACTTGGGTATACCAGGCATAATTTCAAAGTTTGCAGATAACACGAAACTCGGAAATGTAGTAATCAATGAGGAGGATAGTAACACACTTCAGGAGGACATAGAGACTGGTGAAATGGGCAGACACATCGATGGAAGTTAACGTGTGAAGTGATACATCTTGGTAGGAAGAATGAGGAGAGGCAATATAAACTAAATGGTACATTTTTAAGGGGGTGCAGGAAGAGAGAGAGCTGAGTGTGTATGTACACAAATCTTTGAAGGTGGCAGGACAAGTTGAGAAAGCTGTGAAAAAAGCATATGGAGTCCTTAGCTTTATTAATAGAGGCATAGTACAAAAGCAAGGAAGTTATGCTAAACCTTTATAAATCACTGGTTAGGCCTCATCTGCAGTATTGTGGCCAATTCTGGGCACCACACTTTAGGAAGGATGTCAAGGCCTTGGAGAGGGTGCAGAAAAGATTTACTAGAATGGTACCAGGGATGAGGGACTTCAGTTATGTGGAGAGACTGGAGAAGCTGAGGTTGTTCTCCTTAGAGCAGAGAAGGTTAAGAGGAGATTTGATAGAGATGTTCAAAATCATGAATGGTTTTGATAGAGTAAATTAGAAGAAACTGTTTCCAGTGGCAGAAGGGTCAGTCACCAGAAGAGACAGATTTAAGGTGACTGGCTAAAGAACCAGAGGCGACATGAGGAACAGCGAGTTGTTGTGATCTAGAATACACTGCCTGAAGGGGTGGTGGAAGCAAATTAAATAGTAACTTTCAAAAGGGAATTAGATAAATACTTTAAGGGAAAAAAATTACAGGGCTCTGGGGAAAGAGCAGGGGAGTGGGATTAATTAGATAACTCTACCAAAGAGTCGGCACTGGCACGATGGGCCGAATGGCCTCCTTCTGTGCGGTATCATTCTGTAATCCTAGGAGATCTGATGGAAGTGTTCAAAGTTATGAGAGGTATTCACAAGGTAAATTGGGAACTATCATTTCCTCTGGTCAATAATCGAGAATAAATTTAAGATCATCAGCAAAAGGACTAAGGAGAGGTTAAGAGAGTGTTGTTGGGACACTTACTGCCCGACCAGAAACAGTGGTGGAATCGCTTTTAAAAGGGAAGTGGTTAATTTGGAAAAAGAAAAATTTAAAAGGGTATGGGGAAAAGGCAGGGGATGGGAGTAAGCAGAAAGCTCATTCAGAGAGCTGATACAGATGGGCCGAATAGCCTCCTTCTGCGCCACAAAATTCTATAATTCTAGAATGAAAGTTACCCAGAGGACACAGGATGGCCGAGACTGAATTACTTCAGTAAAACAGCTGAGGGGTCCAGAGCACGTGACATTGGCAGTGACAGTCAGGGTTTGACTGATGTCCAGTCTGTAAGAATGTTTGCATTAGGCTCGCAGCCCCAGTGTTCTCCTGCCTCTCGCTAGAGCAGAGTGTTCCACAGGCTCCATATCTTTCTCAAGGGACCATTCTTTGTGTGTGAGTATCAGCAGCCTATTCGACCATGGAGGGCATCACAGCCAAGCCCGATTCTGTCCTTACTCAATCCAGTGACTTACGCTGGGAGAGAACAGGATGGCATTCAGCTGTGATTCCACCCGTGGTACAATAGGGCTGCTGACCCTCACTGTCCAGGATCACCCTGGGTATTTGGGCAAGGAGTGCAACCGTCTGCACCTGACTGCACCTTCAGTAGATGAGGGGGAGAGAGAGTAGAATGTCCTCGTATGGTCTGCTCGTTCTACCAGCCCCGCGTTGGTCTCCATTCAGCTACAATCCTCCCTTCCGAGTGCACGTAGTAGACGGGATGCATTGCTGCAGTGGCACAGGCCTGCGGAGAGGGGGAAAGAGATAGAGGGAGACAGAGTGATAATGAGAGAGGGAGACAGAGAGGGAGAGGGGAGAAACAGATAGAGGGAGAGAGTGAGAGGGAAGAGGGAGAGGGTGAGAAATAGAGGGGAAAAGGGGAGAGAGAGAGATATCGAGGAAGAGAGCATTAGAAGGAGAGATTTAGAGCAAGAGAGTGAGGAAAGAGGGAGAGACAGAGGGAGAGTGGATAGAGGAAATAGAGACAGACAGAAAACACAGGGGGAGAGACAGGGAGAGATAAAGAGGGAGGGAGTGAAGGAGAGGGAGATTGTGGGGAGAGAGAGAAACAAAGTGAGGGAGAGAGGGAGAGACAGTGAGGAGAGAAGGATAGAGACAGAGGGATAGATAGAGAGAGGGAGAGAGGGATAGAGAAGGGGAGAGAGGGAGGGAGAGGGAGAGAGAGAGGGAAGGAGAGAGAGGAGAGAGATGTGAGACTACTCCACGAATCGCTCAGAACATATAAGACATTCATAAAGAAGCACTCCATCCGAGTAGCAAATTCCCAACCACCCCTTAATCTGGGCAGGCAGCCTGGGAGTGGGACAGTGAGGTGGGGGTGGGGCAGAGAGGTGGGGGTGGGGCAGAGAGGTGGGGGTGGGACAGTGAGGTGGGGGTGGGGCAGAGAGGTGGGGGTGGGGCAGAGAGGTGAGGGTGGGACAGAGAGGTGGGGGTGGGGCAGAGAGGTGGGGTGGGGCAGAGAGGTGGGGGTGGGGCAGAGAGGTGAGGGTGGGGCAGAGAGGTGGGGGTGGGGCAGTGAGGTGGGGGTGGGGCAGTGAGGTGGGGTGGGGCAGTGAGGTGGGGGTGGGGCAGTGAGGTGAGGGTGGGGCAGAGAGGTGGGGGTGGGGCAGTGAGGTGGGGGTGGGGCAGTGAGGGGGGATGGGGCAGTGAGGTGAGGGTGGAGCAGTGAGGTGGGGGTGGGGCAGTGAGGTGGGGTGGGGCAGAGAGGTGGGGGTGAGGGTGGGGCAGTGATGGAGGTGGGGCAGTGAGGGGGTGGGGCAGTGAGGTGGGGGTGGGGCAGTGAGGGGGGGTGAGGCAGTGAGGTGGGGGTGTGGCAGAGAGGGGGTGGGGCAGTGAGGGGATGGGGCAGTGAGGGGGTGGGGCAGTGAGGGGGTGGGGCAGAGAGGTGGGGTGGGGCAGTGAGGTGGGGGTGGGGCAGAGAGGTGGGGGTTGGGCAGTGAGGTGGGGGTGGGGCAGTGAGGTGAGGGTGGGGCAGAGAGGTGGGGGTGGGGCAGTGAGGTGGGGGTGGGGCAGTGAGGTGGGGGTGGGGCAGAGAGGTGGGGTGGGGCAGTGAGGTGGGGGTGGGGCAGTGAGGTGAGGGTGGGGCAGAGAGGTGGGGGTGGGGCAGTGAGGTGGGGGTGGGGCTGTGAGGGGGGATGGGGCAGTGAGGTGGGGGTGGGGCAGTGAGGTGGGGTGAGGCAGTGAGGTGGGGGTGTGGCAGAGAGGGGGTGGGGCAGTGAGGGGATGGGGCAGTGAGGGGGTGGGGCAGTGAGGGGGTGGGGCAGAGAGGTGGGGTGGGGCAGTGAGGTGGGGGTGGGGCAGAGAGGTGGGGGTTGGGCAGTGAGGTGGGGGTGGGGCAGTGAGGTGGGGGTGGGGCAGTGAGGTGGGGGTGGGGCAGTGATGGGGGTGGGGCAGAGTGGTGGTTATTGCCCCACTCGGGAAACGCTGAGCTACGAAAAAAATCGCCAGATTTACCCCTTCGATGGGGACCCAATCAGCAGGAATGAAGCTCTGGGGAAGGGTCCAATACACAACACTACTCTCTGTCAGACAGTGACTGGCACACTTAATTTCAGATTTCCAGCATACCCTTCAATTCAGCGTTCCCTTCCTCCTACAGTCCACCAGCTTTTAAATCTAATCTCCATACCCTGGTTTGTCTCAGTCACTTGTATTATTCTTTCCTGATTCCTCCCCCCCCCACTCCCCCCGAACTCTCTGACTCTTCCTAGGGTATTGGTGCCCCCGCACCCCGGTATTATGTAACCATGTGTCATATGTGAGCCTGGACAGTTAGCGTCAACATGCTACTCTGCCAGCAGGGGGCGGCCGATTGTGAGCAGGAGCAGGAACTCTGGCCTCCCTCCTTTCTAAACCTGGGGGTGCAAAGTGCCCCTCCTCATTACTTCCGAGCTGAGGTCAGGTGTTGAACCCAGGACCTTTACGGTGTGTTTGGCCAAATACTGTAGGTACATAGGAACAGGACTAGGCCATTCAGCCCCTTGAGCCTGTTCCACCATTCTATTAGATCATGGCTGATCTGTACCTCAACCTCACTTAGCCGACTTTCAACCAAATCCCTTGATACCCTTACCTAGTAAAATTCTATTGATCTCAGTCTTGAAAATTTAATTTTCCTAGCATCCACAGCCTTATGGGGGAGAGAGTTCCAGATTTCCACTACCGTTGTGTGAAAAAGTGCTTCCTGATTTCACTCCTGAATGGCCTGGCTCTAATTTTAAGATTATGCCTTCTTGTTCTGGATTCACCCATCAGAGGAAATAGTTTCTCTACTCTATCGAATCCCTTAATCATTTTAAACACCTTGATTAGGTCACACCTTAATCTTCTAAACGCAAGGGAAAACAAGCCAAGTTTAGGCAACCTGTCCTCATAATTTAACCCTTTAAGCCCTGGTATCATTCTGGTGAATCTGTGCTGCACCCCCTCCAAGGCCAATATATCCTTCCTGAGGTATGGTGCCCAAAACTGAACGCAGTTCTCCAGGTGGGGTCTGACCAAGGTTCATTCGGTACTGCATCAGCTGTGAATCAAATTAAAAACACTGACTGCTGGGCTGGCTGGTCAGCCAATTCTACAGTGTCCTGAACATTTCAATCGTAAGTAACATTTTTTGCATCTTCTGAAGGCAGACTAAAATAAATAAAATAAACCTGTAATTTGCTCCCTCTGATGAGTAAGGCAGGGTCTATAATTAGGAGGGAATTACAAGGCGGTAAGTACGTCTGTACATCAGTCAGTACCAGAGAGGGCAGTGAGGAGCCCACAGTGACAGGGAGCACAGCTTCACGCCACTCGAACCCCTTGCTCTCTTGTTTTACCCCATTCCTTTCCAATTTTCTTCCTCCCTCTCCTGAAGGTGGTGTGTCTTCCTGGGAGACAGTCCCACCAGTACCAACTGCTACCTCGTCCATTCTTCATGTGTGAACCTATGCAATAAGTATCAGTAAGCTATTTGACTATGAAGGGCATCATAGCCAAGTTCCATTCTGTGATACCTGCTGGTAGGTGTGTGATTGAGAGTGTGTGTTTGTGTGTGCATGTGAAGCTGAGTGTGTGAATGCGTGTATTTTTATATATGTCTGCATGTCAAGGTGAGTAATGCTTGAGAATGTGTGTGAGTGCATGTGTCTGTGCGCGCATATGCATGAGTATATATGTGCACATGTGTGTATGAGAGTGTGTGTGTCTGTGTGCACGTGTATGTGTATGTGAGTGAGCGTGTGAGTGAGTGTGAGAGAGTGTGTGTGGAAATTTGTTGCAGAACACCCTGAATGATCACTTGAGTGAGATATTAGCGGGTGACTGGTGCCCATGGGATCCAAAGCCCTGGGACGAGCCAGCACCGTCAGAACCAAAGATGGTAAAACTGGGGGAGGGGAGAAACATTATGTGGGGAGGGTGGGGGGGGAGACAGACAAGAAGTACAGGCTGCTTCAGAAGTCCAACTGAGGAGATTTAGGGTTGTACCTCTACAGGTGCTGACACTGAGACACACACGGGCCGTACAGTACCAGATGGGAGTTAATCGTTCCCTTTTACCCGGTGTGTAATATCCTGACTCAAAGTCAACACACACATACACACTCTCAAGACACACACATACACTCTCAGACACACACATACATTCTCAGACACACACATACACACTCTCAGACACACACATACACTCTCAGACACACACACACACTCAGACACACACACACATTCTCAGACACACACATACACTCTCAGACACACACATACACTCTCAGACACACACACACACTCTCAGACACACACACACATTCTCAGACACACACATACACTCTCAGACACACACATACACTCTCAGACACACACATACATTCTCAGACACACACATACACTCTCAGACACACACATACATTCTCAGACACACACACACTCTCAGACACACACATACACTCTCAGACACACACATACACTCTCAGACACACACATACACTCTCAGACACACACACACACTCTCAGACACACACACACATTCTCAGACACACACATACACTCTCAGACACACACATACACTCTCAGACACACACATACACTCTCAGACACACACATACATTCTCAGACACACACATACACTCTCAGACACACACATACATTCTCAGACACACACACACTCTCAGACACACACATACACACTCTCAGACACACACACACATTCTCAGACACACACACACATTCTCAGACACACACACACATTCTCAGACACACACATACACACTCTCAGACACACACATACACACTCTCAGACACACACATACACTCTCAGACACACACATACACTCTCAGACACACACATACACTCTCAGACACACACATACATTCTCCGACACACACATACACTCTCAGACACACACATACACTCTCAGACACACACATACATTCTCAGACACACACATACATTCTCAGACACACACATACATTCTCAGACACACACATACACTCTCAGACACACACATACACTCTCAGACACATACATACAGGGCTGGATTTTCATTGACCCGTGGAGGCGGGTTTGGAGGCGTGTAGGGGGTTAAAATTGCGAAAACTGGCAGGCGGGCACAAGTCCGCCTCCATCCCGCCTCCACGCAATTTTCATTAAATCATGTCTGCTGGTCCCGACTCCGTTCCGCCTTTAAGAGGCGGGATAGGCTGTTAAGGCCCTTAACAAGCACTATATTGGCTCTATAATGCCATTTTGAAAGGCCTTTGTGATTTTAACCCTTGTTCTATGTGAAGCACGCCTGTTCTGAACCACGAATGTGAAACCTGGCGGTAACACCTCTCTCTCTCTCTCTCTTAGGGCTGCTGCTGCTGATTTTGCATCCAGGTCCTCTCACAGCAAAGGCCAGGCAGTCTCTGAAGACCTTCAATACAGCAGTAATGAAGACATCATCAGAGGCGACTTTCAGACTGAAAACATTAATTGGTTCATGGGTTCCCACATGCTGGAACTGAATTGCCCAATTAGGTGAAAATCGCATCAATCTCCCACATCCAATTGCAGTCGGGTGGATAACACGAAAAGTGGATGACACGACCCCAACCCGCCCCAGTATCAAAATCCAGCCACACTCTCAGACACACACAGGGCTCGATTTTGCCAGGCCCGAGGAGGCGGGATTGGAGGCGTGTGAACTGTTAAAATCGCAAAAACTGGCGGCCGGGCCCGATCCCGCCTCCATCCCGCCTCCAAGCAATTTTCCCACATGCGAGTTTTCTGACCCCGTCTCCATCCCGCCTCCAAGAGGCGGGATAGGCCCTTAAGGCCCTTAACAACCAGTTAAGTGCCTCTATAATCCCATTTTGAGAGGCCTTTCTGATTTTAACACTTTTCCCACGTGCTTTACGCCTCCTCTGAAACACGCCAGTGAATCCTGGCGGCAACACAAGTGGATTGTTTACTAACAGCTGCAACTCCACCATTAAAAAGGAGTTTTCAGCAATCTTCATTTGCAGGTGGCAGAACTTTGTGGTCTCAGGTCTGGGGGAACTTTTAGCAGGCATACCCATTGTTGTGGAAGTTTGGAGCCTGACACCCATCTCCAGTGTGACCTCCTGGGAAACCCCTCTCGCCACCTTGACTGAGCGCTTCCTCAACTGAGGCATATACCAGAAGCATGGCGACCATTTAATTCCTTTCCTCCTGGACATCAGATTCGGACAAAGACCAGCCGTGGCAGCAGCAGAACCATGAACAACAGCACCACCAGCAGTAGCAGCATCAATAGGAGTGCCAAGCTGCTGCTCACCCACCTGAAGCTGCACAGGCCAGAAGGCGCCAGCGCGCGACCACATTGCTGCCCGGGATGCAAGGGACGCACTTGACCAGATTTGCTTAGCCTGCACAATCAAACACTTTTGCCTCGCACCTTCTTATCAGACCATCAACAATGGCCAAGAACCTGTGGATTCCTATCACTCTGACCACCATACTGACAATTGCAAGTCATCCTAAGGCCTCAATGTGGAAGTCCCATTTGCTAAATGACAGATGCCACAACTTCAGCAGTTTGCCAGCAGAATTTTTTATCACACCAAGCAAGTGCTGGCATTTCAAGATTAAACACAACATTACACCCAAGTGACTACCCTTGTGACTACTTGTGCATTATTTTTCTTTTACGCGTGCTCCTACGTGGTGCTTCCCCTGTGGCTTCAGCAGATGTGGAGGCCCCTTGCTCACTTTCTTGCTGCTCCTGCCTCGACACCTTTGGCGGGCGTCCTCTGAGGTTGCGAGCCTGTGAGGGCTCGGCAACATTCTGCTGCTCCTGCGGCTGTGCAGGGGTTGAGACGCCGATCTCAGTTGGGTGGGGACTCTGGTGGGGCTCTGACCGAGGGCTCTGCAGTGGCATGGAAGTGTGAGCGCTTGGAGAGGAGCCCCCACTTCCATGATGTCTGCCACCAACTTCCCTCTCATGGGTCAGGTCCACCTCAGCGCTTGCAAGTGGCTTGAGAGCACCTTGCTGCACATCAGGGGGGCCATGGGGACCCGTCTCTGCACTGGCAGTCCTACTCAGAAGGACTTCCATGAAGCTCTGGTTTCTCTGTTCAATAGCTGACCATCGCTCCTCCAGAGATGTCAGTCTATTCTGAACACTCACCATGTTTTCCTCACTCCGGCAACTTACTGCCTCCATGGCTGTAGCCATCCTTTCCGTGGTGCTGCGTTCATGTGCCAACACCTCCACAAAGGCTCTGCTCATGTTAGCGAGGGACTCCTCCATTCGCTCCACACTCGCAGCTACCCTAGAGACAAAACCTGCCAGAGACTCCTGCACCTGTTCCTGGAGTTCCAGCACCGCTGTTCTTCTGGATGGACCCGGAGGCACAGGGTCGACATGCAGCTGAGCCGAGCTGGCAGAGTCCTGCGCCCTCCGACGAGGACTCTCCACTGCTGTCCCTGTCTCCACCATCTGCTGATGCTCACTTGTGAGCTGTGATACACCATGTGACAACACTACTCTATCTCGCGAGGGTCCCATCGAGGCGTGAGTGTCTGCGCTGGTGCTGGGTGCTCTGAATTCTGCTGACGCTGCGCCCTCAGAGGTTGGAGCTTCCTCTGAGGAGTGTGGAAGCTCAGGCTCTTCCTCCTGGACAGTGGGGACGGGGGCTTTGGATGGTCCTGTGGGGGAGTAAAGGAAAGAGTTAGAGATGTGAGGTCATGGTTACATGAACATTGAATAGTGCAGATGATCATAAGTCAATCAGTTAGAGCATCAGAATCATTATCAGTGACTCATGCAATGTCGATGAGGGAGATGCCAAACTATTCTGTCACCAGCTTGCTGTGATGCGCCCGTCTGTCCGTCCCCCACTTGCGCATCCTCCTCCACTCCCACAATCTCCAGGGCCGCCTCCTCCGCAGGGGTGAGCTGGGCTACTGAGGGTGGCCCTCCTCCTGTCCTCACCCTCTCCCTCTTATTGTGGGCTCTCTTTTCCTGCAATGAGGGACACAAGTGGAGTTTGAGTGAAAATGAAGGAGTGAGTGTAGAGATTCCATAGCATAGATGCTTAGAAGGACACAAAGATGGAGTGAGGTGCCAGGACCAAGGGCCCTCCCTGTGTGTTGTAAGTTATTGTCATAGCATCACAGCAATAGGGAGTGTGAGGGCTGCATAGTCGAATAGCTGAGTGAATGTGAACATACAGAGAGAGGGAATGGGTAAGGGTGCAGGGATGTCAGTGTCAAGTGGGATGTGGAGGAAGAGGTTGGCAAAGCAGAGTGCTGGTGAGGAGAGGCGATGGGGATCAGATTGAGGGTGATGGGAAAGTCATACTCACTTTTCCAGTGCGCAGAAGGTCATGAAACCTCTTCCTGCACTGCAGTCAGGTTCTGCGGCACATAGACAGAGAATTGACCTCCTGGGCCACTTGCATCCACACAGCTTTAGTCTGCTGAGGAGGCTTTTTCCTCCCTGAGGAAGGGAAGAGCACCTCCTTATTGGATCTGGCTCCCTCCACCAGAGCTTGCAGGGCGGCGTCATCAAAGCGTGGAGCAGACTTTGGCCTGCTGCTGGACATCGTTGCTGAAATAAGGGCTTACAGCAATGGGCATGAAGTTTGTAGTCTGCAGAAGAAGCTAGGCTGCTTGCAGGCCTTAAATCCAGCAGCACTGATGACGTCATCGGAGGCGACTTTCAGGATGGAAAGACTAATTGGGCCAGGGGTTCCCACACGCTGGAAATCAAGTGCCCAATTAGGGGAAAATCGCAATTTTTTCCCACATCTCATTGGAGTCGGGTGGCTAACATGAAAACCAGCTGACACACTCCCAGCCCACCCCAATGGCAAAATCGAGCCCATACATTCTCAGACACACACATACACTCTCAGACACACACATACACTCTCAGACACACACATACATTCTCAGACACACACATACATTCTCAGACACACACATACACTCTCAGACACACACATACATTCTCAGACACACACATACATTCTCAGACACACACAGGAGTGGGAACCATGACCGATTTTCCCCTCCTGAGCTCAGTTATGCTGCAGCCAATCACACTGCCACCTCAGCTGTGATCGGCTAAGTCAGAGATCGAGCGTGGGACTGTCCATTCCCCCATCTGGCCCAGTACCACACTGGGTGAGGCATTGTCCAATGAGACATTACCAGAGCTCCATTTAAGGAGCGGAGCTAACTGTCAGCACTGGAACCAATATCACTGGGGCAGGTACTGGGCTGCTGTCATCTTTCCTTCTGGTTTCCAAGTACGGTTTGCAGGCGTACTTGCTTCCAAATGTACCCTGTGTGCGACAGTATCACTTTGTTCAGAAAATCCGGGGTGCTCGCTCCTTCCTGTTTCGAGAGCAGCCATTTTCTCGTTGTAACACGAGTTTTTTTTTAATTCGTTCACGGGATGTGGGCGTCGCTGGCAAGGCCAGCATTTATTGCCCATCCCTAATTGCCCTCGAGAAGGTGGTGGTGAAACACCTTCTTGAACCGCTGCAGTCCGTGTGGTGATGGTACTCCCACACTGCTGTTCGGGAGGGAGTTCCAGGATTTTGACCCAGCGATGATGAAGGATCGGCGATATACTTCCAAGTCAGGATAGTGTGTGACTTGGAGGGGAACTTGGAGGTGGTGGTGTTCCCATGCGCCTGCTGCCCTTGTCCGTCTAGGCGGTGGAGGTCGCGAGTTTGGGAGGTGCTGTCGAAGAAGCCTTGGCGAGTTGCTGCAGTGCATCTTGTAGATGGTACACACTGCAGCCACGGTACGCTGGTGGTGGAGGGAGTGAATGTTTAAGGTGGTGGATGGGGTGCCAATCAAGCGGGCTGCTTTGTCCTGGATGGTGTCGAGCTTCTTGATGTTATTGGAGATGCACTCATCCAGGCAAGTGGAGAGTATTCCATCACACTCCTGACTTGAGTCTGCACACTATCAAACCAAGACACTTACGTGATAAGGAATGAGTGAGATTAAGCTTCCAAGCGGGAACTTGTCAAAATCCAGCTTCCCCGAGGCCAGCTCGATCCTCCCGTGCTCTTGTGTCATTCCCACCAACCTGCGGTGAGAGCAACAGATTAAAAATAAAACAGCAGACAGGGTCCCTGAACTGATGGGAACTAGCAGTGGGTTAGACAACAGGCTTTCAGCACTGAGGGACAGACAGAATGAAAGCCGGAAATCCCTGGGGGTTCGCTCCACAGCAGAATCCACGCTAGCCACAAGCAAGAAACCTTGCACCCAATCCCAGGCACAGTTCATTTAGGTAGGGCGGCACCATCAAGGTGCAGGAGTGTCACCCACCCCACCCCAGCCCAACCTGACCTGTCTCTGGTCTCCCACCAAGGCCAAAGGGGGAAACAAAACTTTTTTCCCCTGCCTTTGGCTCCCACTCCCATTCCCAGGTGGACGTAAAAGATCCCATAGCAGTAGTTCGAAGAAGAGCAGGGGAGTTCTCCTGGTGTCCTGGCCAGTATTTATCCTTCAACTGACATCACTAAAACAGATTATCTGGCCATTATCACATTGATGTTTGCAAATTGGCTGCCATGTTTCCTACATTACAACAGTGACTACACTTCAAAAGTACTTTATTGGCTGTAAAGCACTTTGGAACATCCCGAGGTCATGAAAGGCGCAGTATAAATTTCTTCCTTTCTTTGTGTAGAGGGAGGTTCCTTTGTACATAACCCGTGCTGTACCTACCCTGGGAGTGTTTGATGGGACAGCTTCACTCTGTGCTATACTTACCCTGGAGTGTTTTCATAGATGGCGAGACTAATTGTAGCACCAAATCTGCTCCTTCCCCTGCCTGAGACTAACAAATTCAGCAAGACCAGGGACTGAAGCTGGGAACTCCTGGTCAGTACCACACTAGGTGGTGTATTTACCCACTGATCCAATGGGGGTGCAATTATCCTATTTGGAGAACTAATGTGAAGGTATATGGGGAGGGCTAGAATTAGCCTCAGCACCCCTGGGTTATGCATGGGAAGTGCACTGGCAGAAATCATGCAAGGGCTAGAGGGCACTTGGTTGTGATGCCCTCTGCGGTAGAATAGCACAACCACCGAGGGCAGCTTTCATCTGCCTCCTTGTGCGTATCCACTTAGGTGCTTACTTGAGGGCATTTGGTACCCAAGGAACTGTACCCCAGCCTGAATTAACACTTTTGGGGCGGGGCGGGGCGGGGGAAGGGGGGAGCGGAATGGAGTCAGACAGACAGCCTGCCTCATCTTCTCTTACTTCAGCTCAGGATGACCGTCAATGAGTGCGTAGCCGGTTGGCAGCATTCCCAGACTGTGCAGGCTCAATCCAGTCCAGCCACAGTCGACCAACAGTTGGTTCCGATGAGGGTAGTGACCTATGACCCTTGTCAGCACTCGCACGGCGATGTCATCCATCTGGCAGGAGCCAATCATCATCTGCTGGACATCTGGGAGAAAATCGTTCAAAAATTAATTTTCAGAGATCTGGACAGAGGAATGTCTGACTCATGCCAATACACAGTAGGGAGGATCTTTGGGGGTAATTTGGGTTTTTGGAGACTCATTATAGATCATTAACTTTTATGTCAAATCAGGATAAGATGTTGGGCCACAACAAGACAGTTCCACCCCGCCCCGCCTAAAGTGTGAGCTTGGCTCAGTTGGTAGTCAGAAGATTGTGGGTTCAAACCTCATTCCAGGACTTGAGCACCTAATCTATGCTGACACTCCAGTGCTTAGGGAGTGCTGCACTGTCACAGGTGACATCCATTGGATGAAATATGGTCCTGTTTGCCTGTCTAGCTGGGAATAAGAATCCCCATACCCTATTTCAATAAGAGCAGGGACTTCTCCAAGTATCCTGGCCAACATTAAATAACTTCCGTTTATATAGTGCCTGTAACTTAGAAAAATATCCGAAAGCGCTTCACAGAAGCGAAATTAGACAAAAATTGACACTGAGCCAAAGAAGGAGATATTAAGAGGGGTGACTAAAAACTTGGTCAAATAGGTAGGTTTTAACGAGCGTCCTTATTCTAGAGCTTAGGGCCTAGACAGCTGAAGGCACAGCCACCAATGGTGGGCCGATAGGGGGATGCACAGGAGGCCAGAGTTGGAGGAATGCAGAATTCTAGGAGGGTTGTAAAGCTGGAGGAGTTTACAGCGACAGGAAGGGGCAAGGCCATGGAGGGATTTGATTTAAAGATGCTGGCATTGGTGGACCGGGAGCCAATGTAAGTCAGCGAGCACAGGGGTGTTGGGTGAGCGGGACTCGCCACGGGTTGGGATACGGGCAGCAGAATTCTGGATGAGCTGAAGCTTATGGAGGGTGGAAGCTGAGAGGCTGACCAGCAGATCATTGGAATAATTCAGACTGAAGATGACAAAAGCAGAGATTAGGGTTTCAGCAGCGAGTGGGCTAAGGCAGGAGCAAAGATGTGCAATGTTACGGAAGTGGAAGTAGGCAATTTTTGTGATGGACAGAATATGGGGTCGGAAGCTCAGCTCGGGGTTAAATCGGATATCGAGGTTACAAATATCTGGTACAGCCTGAGACAGTGGACAAGGAGAAGGATGGAATCAGTTGCTAGGGAATGGAGGGGGCCGAAGCCAATGGCTTCAGTCTTCCCAATGTTTAATTCAATGTCAAACAAGCAGTCTGACAACACAGAGGCAGTGGCGGGCTCGAGAGAGAGGTGATGGAGATGCAGAGCTGGGTGACATCAGCATACATGTGGAACCTGACGTCAGGTCTTCCTGTTGAGAAGTATGAGGAGGGATAGTGCACCTCGGTCACAATCACAGAGGATGTCATTTGTGACTTTGATTAGGGCTGTTTCAGTGCTGTGGCAGGGGCAAAAACCTGATTGAAGGGGTTCAAACATGGAGCTGTGGGAAAGATGGGCATGGATTTGGGAGGACTTTGGATAGGAAAGGGAGGTTGGAGATAGGGCAGCAGTTTTCTCCCTCAATCAACAGCATCACACAAACCAAACACATTACCTGGTTATCTATTCATTTGTTGTTTGCGGGGCCTCACTGTATACAATATGGCTTTTGCATTTGCTGCTATAACAAGACGGGAGACATTCCAAGGTACCGGACAAAAAAACAGCAGTCATTCAGGAGGCAGTTAGGTACTGTGGCGGGGGGGACTCTAGATTCCAACAGAATCTAAATATGCTGAATGGCCTCCTTCAACTGTAATTAGCTTTGTGAACTTACACATATCAATCCTGATCAAAATCAGATAGTAGAGGAGGCAGTCTCTTAAACTTCTGTTAAGCTCTATCTTGTAGCCACACCTCCCTCCATGGCCGATTGGGCAATTGCTGGGTACCTTGTGATACAGAGCCATGCAGGCCAAGTGTGATTCCCCAGTCTGTGCTGACTTAGCTTATCTCAACCAGGCCAGGATTGGGGAGACTACCATTCAGAATCAGGTTTGGCATGTGCTTCAGACAAAGACATGGTCCGTAAGACAAATGGTTCTCACCGTAAAAGACGTAGTTTCCGGGGTGGAGCTCGTTGAGACGCCCCATGTCTGGTATGGGGTGACTGCAGGAAGGTGTCGATCCAATGCTGCAGCGGGGACACCTCACACCTGCCTTCTCCAACCTGCAAAGAGATGAGCATTGTTCAACTTCAATATGTGCACAGAAATTTCCAGTAACACACTGCAGGCCCCTCAGCAGTGTGAAGAGAAAGACAGGTTAACATTTCAGGTGGAGATCCCTCCTCAACTGTCTCCTCTGTTTCAGATGTTGACGGGTACGCTGTGCGTTTCCAGAACGTTCTCTGTTTATTTCAGATTTCCAACATTTATGTTCTTTTCGCCACTTTAAAATTTGGTTTTATTTGTAGCTTAACAGAGATGAAAAACATCACTGCTGAAGTTTGGAACACTTTCCAATCGACATTCCCTCTACACTGCCCCATCAAACACTCCCAGGGCAGGTACAGCACGGGTTAGATACAGAGTAAAGCTCCCTCTACACTGTCCCATCAAACACTCCCAGGGCAGGTACAGCACGGGTTAGATACAGAGTAAAGCTCCCTCTACACTGTCCCATCAAACACTCCCAGGGCAGGTACAGCACGGGTTAGATACAGAGTAAAGCTCCCTCTACACGGCAACACGGTGGCATAGTGGTTAGCACTGGTGCTTCACAGCGCCAGGGACCCGGGTTCGAATCTGACCTCGGGTGACTGTCTGTGTGGAGTTTGCACATTCTCCCCGTGTCTGCGTGGGTTTCCTCCGGGTGATCCGGTTTCCTCCCACAGTCCAAAAATGTGCGGGTTAGGTTGATTTGGCTATGATAAATTGACCCTTAGTGTTAGGAGGGGATTAAATATGTGGGGTTATGAGGGTAGGATGGGATATGTTAGGGGGAATTAAATACGTGGGGTTACGGGGATAGGGTGGGATAGGTGCAGGCTCGATGTGGGGATTCTGTGTGAGAAAGCAGGGACAGGGTACTGGATTTGGATGATCAGCCATGATCGTATTGAATGGTGGAGCAGGCTCGACGGGCTGAATGGCCTACTCCTGCTCCTAGTTTCTATGTTTCTACATTGTATCAAACACTCCCAGGGCAGGTACAGCACGGGTTAGATACAGAGAAAGCTCCCTCTACACTGCCCCATCAAACACTCACAGGGCAGGTGTAGCACGGGTTAGATACAGAGTAAAGCTCCCTCTACACAGTCCCATCAAACACTCCCAGGGCAGGTACAGCACGGGTTAGATACAATAAAAGCTCCCTCTACATTGCCCCATCAAACACTCCCAGGGCAGGTACAGCATGGGTTAGATACAGAGTAAAGCTCCCTCTACACTGCCCCAACAAACACTCCCAGGGCAGGTATAGCACGGGTCAGATACAGAGTAAAGTTCTCTCTACACTGCCCCATCAAACACTCCCAGGGCAGGTACAGCACGGGTTAGATACAGAGTAAAGCTCCCTCTACACTGTCCCATCAAACACTCCCAGGGCAGGTACAGCACGGGTTAGATACAGAGTAAAGCTCCATCTACAGTGTCCCATCAAACACTCCCAGAGCAGGTACAGTCTAAGTTAAATGATAATCAGTTTCCATCCTTGGTTTGTGCTGTTAGCTGATCTCTGATGGCAGTTGGCTACAATTGGCCTCCGCATCCCCAGGGTTGGGGGTGGGGATAACAAAATCCAGGGTCCCACTCATGATTGCTCTCCAGTGACTCCAGCTGGAAAATGTGTGTGTGTGTGTGTGTGTAGGTGTGTGTGTGTGTGTAGGTGATTGTGTGAGTGTGTAGGTGTGTAGGTGAGTGAGTGTGTAGGTGAGTGAGTGTGTAGGTGAGTGAGTGTGTGTAGGTGTAGGTGTAGGTGTGAGTGTGTAGGTGTGTGAATGTGTAGGTGAATGTGTGTGTGTGAGTGTAGGTGAATGTGAGAACAAAGAACAAGCATGGTCGGGGGATGGGCAGTGGGCTCAGGTGACTTTAACCTTGCAGTTCGGGATAAAATGCAGCCACTATTAGAGCCAGGGAACTTAAACAGCAGAAGAGAGGAGACTGGGGTAGAAAGAGCAAAGGATGGCAACGGATAGCAAAGGAGCTCCCTAGGGAGCAAAGGAGCTCTGGTGTGGGAGAAATGGGTTTCAATTCCTGGGGCACTGGCACCAGTACTGGGGAAAGTGGGATCTGTATCGTTGGGACGGTCTTCACCTGAACCGTGCTGGGACCAGTGTTCTGGCGAATTGTATAACTAGGGCGGTAGAGAGGGCTTTAAACTAAATATTGGGGGCATGAGATCAAATTTGGGAAATGTGATAATTCAAAGATTAGAGACAAGGCAAGAGAGAAAGGTATTAATATGGGAAATGATAAACAGACCGTGACAGGAAGGGATAGAGAGTACAAATCTAAGAGTAAATCAACAGATAAGGCTAGAGGTTACAAAAATAATAAAAGGACAAAACTAAAGGCTCTGCATCTGAATGCACATAGTATTCGAAACAAAACAGATGAACTGATAGCGCAAATAGAAATAAATAAATATGATCTGATAGCCATTACAGAAACATGGCTGCAGGATGACATAGATTGGGACCTGAATATTGAAGGGTACATGACATTCAGGAAGGTAGATAAGGTGGAGGGGTGGCTCTGTTAATTAATGATGGTATTAGAACAATAGAGAGGGATGACCTAAGTTCAGGAAACCAGGATGTAGAAGCGGTTTGGGTAGAGATGAGAAATAATAAAGGCAAGAAGTCACTTGTGGGAGTGGTGTACGGGCCCCCTAACAGTAACCACACGGTAGGATGGAGTATAAAGGAAGAAATAACGGGAGTTTGTCAGAAGGGTACGGCAATAATCATGGGGGATTTTAATCTGCATATAGACTGGAAAAATCAGATGGGCAAAGGTAGCATAGATGAGGAGTTCATGGAATGTTTTCGGGATAGTCTCTTACAACAGCACGTTCTGGAGCTAACCAGAGAGCAGGCTATACTAGACCTGGTATTGTGCAACGAGATAGGATTAATTAATGACCTCATAGTGAAGGCGCCCCTAGGTAGCAGCGATCATAATATGATTGAATTTTACATTCAGTTTGAGAGAGAGGAGTGGGTCCAAGACTAGTATTTTAAACTTAAACAAGGGCAATTATGAGGGCATGAAAGCAGAGCTAGCTAAAGTGAACTGGCAAATTAGGTTAAGGGATAGGTCAATAGAGTTGCAGTGGCAGACATTTAAGGGGATATTTCAAAATACACAGAATATATACATTCCAACAAGAAAGAAAAATTCCAAGGGGAGGACCCACCATCTGTGGTTAACTAAAAAAGTTAAAGATAGTATTAAACTTAAAGAAAAAGCATATAATTACGCAAAGATGGGTGGCAGGTCAGAAGATTGGACAGAATATAAAAAACAGCAAAGAATTACTAAAAGATTAATGAGAGAAAAATTAGAGTACAAGAGAAAGCTAGCTAGAAATATAAAAACAGATAGTAAGAGTTTCTATAGATATTTAAAAAAGAAAAGAGTTAACAAAGTGAGCGTTGGTCCTATAAAAAAGTGAGTCTGGGGAATTAATAATGGAAAATAAGGAGATGGCAGTTGAATTGAACAGGTATTTTGCATCAGTTTTCACTATAGAGGACACAAGTAACATCCCAGAAATAGCTGTAAATCAGGAAATGGAAGGGAGGGAGGAACTCAAGAAAATTATAATCACCAGGGAAGTGGTACTGAGCAAATTGTTGGAGCTGCGGGCTGACAAGTCCCCGGGTCCTGATGGACTTCATCCTAGGGTCTTAAAAGAAGTGGCTAGTGAGATAGTTGATGCAATGGTTTTAATTTTCCAAAATTCCCTAGATTCAGGGAAAGTTCCATTAGATTGGAAAATAGCAAATGTAACTCCTTTATTCAAAAAGGGAGGGAGACAGAAAGCAGGAAATTACAGGCCAGTTAGCTTAACATCTGTCATAGGGAAGATGTTAGAAGCTATTATTAAAGACGTTATAGCAGGGCACTTAGAAAAGTTCAAAGTAATCAGGCAGAGTCAACATGGTTTTGTGCAAGGGAAATCATGTTTAACCAATTTATTGGAGTTCTTTGAGGAAGTAACATGTGCTGTGGATAAAGGGGAACCGGTGGATGTACTGTACTTAGATTTCCAGAAGGCATTTGATAAGGTGCCACATCAAAGGTTATTGCGGAAAATAAAAGCTCATGGTGTAGGGAGTAACATATTGGCATGGATAGAAGATTGGCTAGCTAACAGGAAACAGAGAGTAGGCATAAATGGGTCATTTTCTGATTGGCAAGATGTAACGAGTGGTGTGCCACAGGGATCAGTGCTGGGGCCTCAACTTTTTACAATTTATATAAATGACTTGGATGAAGGGACCGAAGGTATGGTTGCTAAATTTGCTGATGACACAAAGATAGGTAGGAAAGTAAATTGTGAAGAGGACATCAGGAGGCTACAAAGGGATATAGATAGGTTAAGTGAGTGGGCAAAGATCTGGCAAATGGAGTATAATGTGGGAAAATGTGAAGTTGTCCATTTTGGCAGGAAGAATAAAAAAGAAGCATATTATCTAAATGGTGAGAGATTGCAGAGCTCTGAGATGCAGAGGGATTTAGGTGTCCTAGTGCATGAATTGCAAAAGGTTACTATGCAGGTACAGCAAGTAATTAGGAAAGCTAATAGAATGTTATCGTTTATTGCGAGGGGAATTGAATACAAAAGTAGGGAGGTTATGCTTCAGTTATACAGGGCATTGGTGAGACCACATCTGGAGTACTGTGTACAGTATTGGTCTCCTTATTTAAGGAAGGATGTAAATGTGTTGGAAGCAGTTCAGAGAAGGTTTTCTAGAATAATACCTGGAATGGGCGGGTTGTCTTATGAGGAAAGGTTGGACAGGCTAGGCTTGTATCCGCTAGAGTTTGGAAGAGTAAAAGGTGACTTGATTGAAACATATAAGATCCTGAGGGGTCTGGACAGGGTGGATGTGGAGAGGATGTTTCCTCTTGTGGGAGAATCTAGAACTAGGGGTCACTGTTTAAAAATAAGGGTTCGCCCATTTAAGATAGAGATGAGGAGAAATTTTTTCTCACAGAGGGTCATGAGTCTTTGGAACTCTCTTCCTCAGAGGGCGGTGGAAGCAGAGTCTTTGAATATTTTTAAGGCAGAGGTAGATAGATTCTTGGTAAGCAAGGGGGTGAAAAGTTATCGGGGGTAGGCGGGAATGTGGAGTAATCGGATCAGCCGTGATCTTATTGAATGGCGGAGCAGGCTCAAAGGGCCGAGTGGCCTACTCCTGCTCCTAATTCATATGTTCGTATGTCCCTAGGGAGCTACCAGCCCAGGAGCCATCTTCTCTATATTTAGCTGCCTTTCTGATCTTCACCACGCGTCAATTACAAGAGAAATGCAGGGAACAGCACCAACCGCTGTACATGGCCTTCTTTGATCTCACAAAGGCCTTCGACACTGTCAACCGTGAGGGATTATGGAGTGTCCTCCTCAAATTCGGCTGCCCTCAAAAGTTTGTCACCATCTTCCGCCTGCTTCACGACGACATGCAAGCCGTGATCCTGACCAACGGTTCCACCACAGACCCAATTCACATGTGGACCGGGGTCAAGCAAGGCTGTGTCATCGCACCAACGCTCTTCTCGATCTTCCTTGCTGCAATGCTCCATCTCACCCTCAGTAAGCTCCCCACTGGAGTGGAGCTAATTTACAGAACAAACGGGAAACTGTTCAACCTCCGTCGCCTCCAGTCCAGGTCGTCCCATCCTCTGTCGTCGAATTATAGTATGCAGACAACGCTTGCGTCTGCGCTCACTCGGAGGTCGAACTCCAAACCATCGTCAACACCTTTACCGAAGCGTACGAGAGCATGGGCCTTACACTAAATATCCGTAAGACAAAGGTCCTCTACCAACCTGCCCCCGCCACACAGTACTGCTCCCCGATTATCAAAATCCACGACAAGGCCTTGGACAACGTGGACCACTTTCCATACCTCGGGAGCCTACTGTCAACAAGGGCAGACGTCGATGACGAAGTCCAACACCGCCTTCAGTGTGCCAGTGCAGCCTTCGGTCACCTGAGGAAGAGAGTGTTTGAAGACCAGGACCGCAAACCCGGCAATAAGCTCATGGTCTACAGAGCAGCAGTGATACCCGCCCTGCTGTATGCCTCAGAGACATGGACCATGTACAGCAGGCACCTCAAAGCACTGGAGAGGTACCACCAACGCTGCCTCCGCAAGATCCTGCAAATCCATTGGCAGGATAGGCGCACCAACGTCAGTGTTCTCGCTCAGGCCAACATCCCCAGCATCGAAGCTTTGACCACCCTCGATCAGCTGCGATGGACGGGTCACATCGTCCGCATGCCCGATACGAGACTCCCAAAACATGCGCTCTACTCGGAGCTCCGGCACGGCAAGAGAGCCCCAGGTGGGCAGAGGAAAGACTTCAAGGACACCCTCAAAGCCTCCTTGAAAAAGTGCAACATCCCCACTGACACCTGGGAATCCCTGGCCCAAGACCGCACAAAGTGGAGGAGAAGTATCCGGGAAGGCGCCGAATATCTCGAGTCTCTTCGCCGGGAGCAATCGGAAGCCAAGCGCAAGCAGCGCAAGGAGCGCATGTCAACCCAAGCACCCCACCCACCCGCCCCTTCAACCTCTGTCTGCCCCACCTGTGACAGAGACTGTAGGTACCGCATTGGACTCATCAGTCACCTGAGAACTCATTTTTAATGTGGAAGCAAGTCATCCTTGGTTCCGAGGGACTGCCTAAGAAGAAGAGGTGAATGTGTGTGTGTGTGTGAGTGTATAGGTGAATGTGTGTGTATGTGAGTGGAGTAGGTGAGTGCATATACATGTCAAGATCAGGGAAGGATAAGATTAGACATGGCTGTGATGCCCCATCCATGTAAAATACCCGGGGTGAGGCGTCAGCGCTGTGGGAACCCCATCTCCAACACTGGTCGAGACTTCAGGAGAGGAGGAGGGGAAAGAAAATCACTAAGTGCTGATGTTCCAAATGTTCCTTTCTGTAGCTAACCCTCCCCCACTGCACGGAACAGACCAGACAGCCTCTATGACCCAGATCACTGCCAACTCAGAGTAAATTAAAAAAACCTGTCTGATCTGCGGAACTAATAAAATGGAGCTGTGCAGTACGACTCCTGAACACAAAGAATACTAGACCTGGATCTGGTGACCAAGGCTTGGGTGATGAGTGTTTGCAGCCACACTTTTAGCAAGAGGGATAATGACATCGGGGTGGGAGGGAGGTTCCTGAGTTTAAATGTATTTGTGGTTTCTCACACAGGATTGTGATACAGTCAGCACATTCCCACGGGATACCGTTGATTAATTAATGGATGTTTTTCCCCCCTCTGCAATTCTCAGCAACCACTCCCAGCCACCAGGGTCAAACTGCACTCAAATTGGACCTGAAAGTCGTCTTGGACGGTAGCGCAAAAGAAGCGATGGCGAACTGGCAGGTGTTTTACACACCTTTTACTGTTCCATTGGGAAAACGCAAAGACAGGCAGAGTGTAAAACAGGCTGCCGATTCACTTTTGCGGGTTTTGCATTACCGCCCAAAACGACTTTCACCCCTCCCCCAACGGTTCACTAATTTGGCTGCAGAATCTAGGCTGACACTCCAGTGCAGTGCTGAGGGAGTGCTGCACTGTCGGAGGTGCTGTCTTTCGGATGAGATGTTAAACCGAGGCCCCGTCTGCTCTCTCAGGTGGACGTAAAAGATCCCATGGCACTATTTTGAAGAAGAGCAGGGGAGTTATCCCCGGTGTCCTGGCCAATATGTATCCCTCAATCAACATCACTAAAACAGATTATCTGGTCATCATCTCATTGCTGTTTGTGGGAGCTTGCTGTGCGCAAATTGGCTGCCACGTTTCCTACATTACAACAGTGACTACACTTCAAAAAGTACTTCCTTGGCTGTAAAGAGCTTTGGGACGTCCTGAGGTCGTGAAAGGCGCTATAGAAATCTTTTTTTTCTCTTATAGTTATAGAGCACCTTTGAACATGTCCCAAAGTGCTTCACAGCCAGTGAGTTACTTTTTCAAGTAAACAAGGAGATATTAGGAGGGGTGACCAAAAGCTTGAGCAAAGAGGTGGGTTTTAAGGAAAGTCTTAAAAGGAGGAGAGGGAAGTGGTGAAGTAGGAGGGTTTAGAGAGGGAATTCCAGTGAGTGGGGCCTTAGGCGGCTGAAGGCACGACTGCCAATGGTGGGGCGAAGGAGGAGGAGAATGCACAAACGGCCAGAATCAGACAAGCTGAGCATTGGTGAGGGGGGGTGTGGGTGGTTTGCAGGGCTGGAGGAGGTTACAAAGATAGAGAGAGGCAAGGCCAGGAAGAGATTTAAACACAAATATGTGAATTTTAAATTTAAGGCATTGGGGGGATCAGGATCCAATAGCGAGGACAGCGGACACGCTACACAGATGGAAGTAAGAGAGAATATGAGGTCGGAAGCTCAGCTCAGGGTCAAATAGGGTGCCGAAGTTGAGACAGTCTGGTTCAACCTGAAAAAGCGGCCAGGAAGGGGAATGGAATTGGTGAGACGTTAAACCAAGGTCTGCTCTCTCAGGTGGACGTAAGAGATCCCATGGCACTATTTTGAAAAAGGGCAGGGGAGGTCTCCCGATGCCCTGGCCAATATTTATCTCTCAACCAACACCAACAGGCAACACGGTGGCATAGTGGTTAGCACTGGTGCCTCACAGCGCCAGGGACCCGGGTTCAAATCTGACCTCGGGTGACTGTCTGTGTGGAGTTTGCACATTCTCCCCGTGTCTGCGTGGGTTTTCTCCGGGTGCTCCGGTTTCCTCCCACAGTCCAAAAATGTGTGGGTTAGGTTGATTTGGCTATGATAAATTGACCCTTAGTGTTAGGGGGGGATTAAATATGTGGGGTTATGGGGATAGGATGGGATATGTTAGGGGGAATTAAATATGTGGGGTTACGGGGGTCGGGTGGGATATGTGTACTGTGGGGATTAAAGCAGGGACAGGGTACTGGATTTGGATGATCAGCCATGATCGTATTGAATGGTGGAGCAGGCTCGACGGGCCGAATGGCCTACTCCTGCTCCTAGATTCTATGTTTCTATGTTTTTATGTTAACAGATTATCTGGTCATCATCACATTTCTGTTTGTGGGACCTTGCTATGCACAAATTTGCTGCCGCGTTTCCTACATTACAACAGTGACCGCACCTTGAGCACTGTGTCCAGGTCCGGCCATTGAGACACAAGGGAGACATTCAACTGCTGGAAGCAGTGCAGGGAAGAGCCACGAGGCTGAGCCCCAGTGTTAAGAGCCTGAGTTATGAGGAATGATTGGAAAAACTTGGGGCCAGAATGTTAATCGGAAGGCGGATTGGGAGCAGGGGGCTCGGAAGCGGTCGGAAAAGCTGGGAGAATGGGTTTCCCGCAGGCCCTGCCGAATTTAACATCAGGGCCTGATTTGCATTTGAAACCTCTGTTTCCCACCTGCCGCCAGCCAGATGGAGAGGCTGGCTGGCTGCGGGCAGGGTAACTCTACGGCACTAGGCCGCAGAGAGGAGGGAGGGAGGGATCGGGTGGGGGCCGGGGGCCTGGACTCCAGCATTGGGGGGGAGGGAGAGAACATCGGGGCCGGCCTGAAGATCATCGGTGGGCGGGGGTTGGGAGGCTGGGAAGGCGATCGGAGGCCTTGTGGGGGGTGGGGGGGGGGGGGGATCGGATGCCTGGGGGAGCGGGGTGATCAGAGGCCTCATGGGGGGGTCTCCGATCGCGGGGGGTGGGTTAGGCAGGGTCACTGGATCCAGCACACCTCGCCTTCCATTAACTGTCAGGTTTCCCGAGGCCTGAGAAACCCGACCAGTCACAGTTAAATTTGAAACGCTGGTTAAATCTGAGGCACACCAGCCTCATTATAATATTTAAATAGGCAACCCTCCTCCTGGGAGCGGGTTGGCTGCCCGCCTTCCATCCTGTCTCCGTTAAAACCCGAAGTGGGTGGGTTGGAGGCGGGCTCTGGTCGGGATTCAGTTTTTAAACACTTTGGGCTGGATTTTGTCTTGGGGTCGGGTTGGGGTCGTGTCATCCGCATTTCGTGGTTCCCCCCCGACTCCAGATTAATGTGGATGAATGATGCAATTTTCACTTAATTGGGCAATTGAGTTCCAGCATGTGGGAACCCATGAACTAATTAGTGTTTTCAGTCTGAAAGTCGCCTCTGATGATGTCATCATTGCTGACTGCCTAGTCTCACAGACTGTTGGTGAGAGAGGACCTGCGTGGCTTGCTTTTGATGTGAGTGGACCTGGATGCAAAAATGGGAGGGGGAAGAGAGAGGGAGAGAGAGACAGAGACAGAGAGAGAGAGAGAGACAGAGAGAGAGACAGAGAGAGAGAGAGAGAGAATTTTTTTGCATCCAAGTCCTCTCACAGCAAAGGCCAGGCAGTCTCTGAACACATTCAATGCAGCAGCATCAGAGGCGACTTTCAGACCTAATACTACTACTACCTTCATCACATCTCCGTTGTAATAGTGGGCCTGCAGCTCATAGTCAGCTATCCACTTGTGCTCCCGCCAGGTTTCACTGGAGTGTTTCACACCAGGCGTACTTCACGTCAGAAAAGGGTTAAACTAGCTAAAACGTTTCAAAATGGCATTACAGAGCCAATTTAGGGCTTGTTAAGGGTTTTAATGGCTTCTCCCGCCTCTTGGAGGCGGGACGGAGTCGGGAACCCCGCGACTGATTTTGTCAAAATTGCGTGGAGGCGGGATGGAGTCGGGACCCCCGACCCCGCAAATTTAACCCCCCACACGCCTCCAAACCGGACTCCATGGGTCATTCAAAATCCAGCCCTTTAACTTCTCACCCGACCCCAACCCACCCGTTTTTTGGAGTTAAAATTCCCCCCTTGGGCTTTACGGCCTGGAAAGGAGGTGTCGGAGAGGTAATCTTATAGAGGGATACAAGATAGTTAAGGGAATGGAAAAGGTAAATCCAGAAAATGACTTTAAATTGCGAGAGTAGGACAAGGGGACACAGGTTCAAATTAGTAAAATTATTGTTCGCAACCTTGGTGTCATATTTGACCCTGAAGTGAGCTTCCGACCACATATCCGTGACATATCTAAGACCGCCCATTTCCACCTCCATAACATCGCCCGTCTCCGCCCCGCCTCAGCTCATCTGCTGCCGAAACCCTCATCCATGCCTTTGTTACCTCTAGACTTGACTATTCCAACGCACTCCTGGCTGGCCTCCCACATTCTACCCTACGTAAACTTGAGGTCATCCAAAACTCGGCTGCCCGTGTCCTAGCTCGCACCAAGTCTCGTTCACCCATCACCCCTGTGCTCGCTGAACTACATTGGCTGCTGGTTAAGCAACGCCTCGATTTCAAAATTCTCATCCTTGTTTTCAAATCCCTCCATGGCCTCGCCCCTCCCTATCTCTGGAATCTCCTTCAGCCCCACAACCCCCCGAGAAAACAGCGCTCCTCAAATTCTGGCCTCTTGTGCATCCCTGATTAGAATCGCTCAATCATCAGTGGCCGTGCCTTCTGTTGCCTAGGCCCTAAGCTCTGGAATTCCCTTCCGAAACCGCTCCGCCTCTCTACCTCTCTTTCCTCCTTTAAGATGTTCCTTAAAACTACCTCTTTGACCAAGCTTTTGGTCACCTGCCCTAATTTCTTATGTGGCTCAGTGTCAATTTTTTGTCTTATAATATTCCTGTGAAGCACCATGGGACGTTTTACTACGTTAAAGGCGCTATATAAATACAAATTGTTGTTGATGTAGTAAAAGGCTATTTTAGGATTGAGGTCAGGAAATTCTTCTTTACACAGAGTAATCAAGGTAGGAATGGACAGCTAGATCAAGTAGTGGAAGCAAGAACCCTGGAATAATTTAAGGAACAATTGGATGGTACAATGGGGTGTGTCGGGTCTCTCTGGATGATTGAATTAAGATGGGCCAAATGGTCTCCCTCATTTGTAATTATCTTGGCCTGGAATTTGCGGTCAGCGGCGAAGCAAAGGCATTCACCGCTGGCCTCGTAAAAAGCTGCCCACAAAGATCTCGCGATCTCTGTGGCGAGAAGTTTGCCTTTTTTCAACACGTAAGTGAGATCAGTGTAGAATAGTGACGTTAACAAGCTGTCGAAGCAGACAATCACAATGCAGAATTGTCACAGACAGGGGCCCAGGAAGTAAAGAAGTTGATTTTATTCAGACTTTTAAAAAATGTTACAGAGAGCAAAACAAAGATTGGGGCTCTCACATTGGGGAAAAGGTAAACCTGAAATAAATATGAACAAACTTTAAAAAAAATGTAATTAATTTTTATCATAATGGAGAAATTTGACACTCCACAAAATTAAAATCCGTTTGTTTAGCAGTCAATACGCCGGTGGAAAAGCTGAAGTTTTCGTCAGTTTCCCTGACTTGACAGATTACACTGATTGCTGGCTATGCGGGGCGGTGGGTGGGGGCAGGGGGTCCACAGTGCAGCCAGTGTCGGAGCAGCGAATGACTGACCGCAACTTCAGGATTTCCGCGTTTAGATGCGCTTGTGCTACATCCTGAAGTTGCGGTCAGTTTCAAAGGGGTATAAACAGCAAACCCTGTTAGTTCGCTGTTATTACCCACCGCAAATTGCGGGCCATTGTGACTCAGAGTCAACCAGCCGTAGAACCCTGGGATTTTCCTGGTCTGTCTCCTTCTTATAAAGGTGTTCTTTACTGATTCCTCTCCGCTCCCCACATCTCTGATACCGACATGGAATTAAGGAAAAGTCAGACAAAGGGAGATAATAGCAGAGCTGGGCCAATGACGTCCCTCCTGCTTGAAGCCTGTAACCCGATCCTTGTTAGACATCAGAGACAGAAAGTAATTAAAGGTTTGAGTATCTGCATGCAGTTATAAAGAGATAGCATATGAGGTCCCTGGGGGCAGGGGTGGGGGAAGGGGTGAAGGGGAAGTGTCACGAGAGACTGTTAAACACTTAACAATTCACATTTTGGAAGCAGCCATTATCCAGCAGTGCTGCTATGGGCCTCTTTTACGTTCACAGGCCTTCATCATCTCTCAATACCCTCCCCAACACCCCCACCTCCCTGCTGTTTGATGGGGTCGAGTTCAAAGGCTGTGTTATTACCTGAAGCCTTTTCAAAAAAAGTCTCACCATGGTGCAGAGTTGGAGCTCTGTCTTTCGGGACAGAGGTCAGTGAGGGAAGATATTACAGGTTTGCATTTAAAAAGCTCCTACAGAAAAAGTCTTTAGCTCTTCACCTACCCCCCCACCCCCACCTCAATTCTACCCCCCACCCCCATTGCTGAAGTTCTTGACTCTCTCTGTGAACATCGGGTGAGGGCAGGACCGGAACTCGATTGTGATTCACCATGCAGTTGAATAGCCCACTGGCACTCATCGCTTAGGCTTGCACATGAAAGAACAGTCACTTAAGCGAGGTGCTGGAGGCCCGCCAGTGCCCATGTAACTGACCCAATGCTCACATGAGAGCGGGGGAGAGACTGACAATAAACAGAAGCTGTCGATGCGGGACTGTCCAAACTACAACTGGTGGGATACTTGCGGCCCTGAGCCCTGGAAATCCGACCCGTGAAACCCAGTCCTATTTTCGCTTATATTTCTGATTCGCTGGTTTGTCCCGTTTTAATTTCCTGGGCCTGGAGATTTGGAAAGGCCTGCTGCCTCATTGGTGGATAAAACCCGACATCAAAATGCCAAGATCGGTTAGTTTCAGCGACATAGGGGAATTAACGAGATTCTGGATTCCCTCTGAGGCTCTTAAGTGGCCCACAGAGGAAAAAAGCTTGGACTTAGTGTGTGGCATTGATACAGTGCCTTTCACAACTTCAAGATGTCCCAAAGCGCTTCACAGCCAATGAAGCTCTTTTAAAGTTTAGTCACTGTTGTAATGTAGGTAAACGTGGCAGCCAACTTGCGCACTGCAAGCTCCCACAAACATCAATGAGATAAATGTCTGGATTATCTGTCTTTTAGTGATGTTGGTTGAGGGATAAATGTTGAAAGAAAAAGAAAGACTTGCATTTATATAGCGCCTTTCATGACCACCGGACGTCCCAAAGCGCTTTACAGCCAATGAAGTACTTTTTGAAGTGTAGTCACTGTTGTAATGTAGGAAACGCAGCAGCCAATCTGCGCACAAGCAAGCTCCCACAAACAGCAATGTGATAATGACCAGATAATCTGTTTTTTAATAATGTTGATTGAGGGATAAATATTGGCCAGGACACCGGGGCTAAGTCCCCTGCTCCTCTTCGAAATAGTACCATGGGATCTTTTACATTCACCTGAGAGAGCAGACGGGGACTCGGTTTAACGTCTCATCCGAAGGACGGCACCTCCGACAGTGCAGCACTCCCTCAGTACTACACTGGAGTGTCAGCCTAGATTTTGTGCTCAAGTCCCAGTTAGTAGCACTTTTGTGTTCAAGGCCTGAACCCATGACCTTTTGACTTATAGAGGCGAGAGTGCTGCCGCTGAGCCATGGCTGACACCTTGGATTAACGGAATACATGCGTTCCTCCATCTGACACCCCCAAAGCAAAGGAAAGATTAAATTATTTTAAAAAACAAAACCCTCGTACTTCTCCACAAATTCCAGTGTGGCGGTGGTGGTGTCGTGTGCCACGGCCTGGATCTCCTTCACTCCAGTCACGCTGTAGGAATTCCCACAATGTGCGTACACACCCGCCAGCTCCACGCCCTCGCACTCCGCTATGGATTTCGCCAGTATCAGCGCCGTCGGGTCCTCGGGTCGCACCCCGGCTGCGGGCAGGAAGAAAGTGCATTAAAATGCGCGCTTCACACATGGTAACCTGAACTTGCTCCGCATTTCCGCTGTCAGGTTCATTTATTTAAATAGCCCGTCGTAGGTCGGTCTCTCTTGGCAGCGCCCTGCACCCCCCCTCCCCCGCCCGCCCAAAACCTGCTCCAGGTTAAAATTGGTCCCCATGGTTCTTCATCCTGGAAAGGAGGCTGAAAAGGAAAGACGTGATCTTACAGAGATAGTAAACCAGTTGACAAAGTAGACTGGAACAGTACTTCTAACTAATCCGACAGTAGCACAAGGGGACACAGGTACAAACTACTTAAAGGACAATTTAAGACTGATGTCAGCCTAGTCTCAGCAGTAGCACTCTTGCCTCACAGTCAGAAGGTTGTGGGTTCAAGCCCCACTCCAGAGACTTGAGCACATAACTCTAGACTAACACTTCAGCACAGTACTGAGGGAGTGCTGCATTGTCGTAGGGGCTGTCCTTGGGATGAGATGTTAAACCCAGGTCCTGTCTACCCTCTGAGGTGGACTTAAAAGATCCCATGGCAATATTTTGAAGTTTGTGTTAGCTCCGAAAGCTTGTGATTTCAAATAAAACTGTTGGACTATAACCTGGTGTTGTGCGACCTCTCAATATTTTGAAGAACAGCAGGGGAGTTCTCCCCACTGTCCTGGCCAATATTTATCCCTCAACCAACAGCACCAAAACAAATGGTCATTATTTCATTGCTGTTTGTGGGAGCTTGCTGTGTGCACATTGGCTGCTGTGTTTCCTACATTACAACAGTGACTACACCTCAAAAGTAATTAATTGGTTGTAAAGCATTTGGGACGTTCTGAGGTCATGAAAGACGCTATATAAATGCAAGTCTTTCTTTCGTCTTGTTATCAGGATATTGCTCAACCTCCCTCTCCTTTAAGACTGTCCTTAAAAACATCTCATTGACTGAAATCTTGGTCACCGCTCTGAATGCATCCTTCTTTGGCTCGGTGTCTGTTTGATGTTTCCTCTGGCAAGAGTGTCTAGAACTAGGGGGCATTGTCTCAGGATAAGGGGTCGGCCATTTAAGACTGAGATGAGGAGGAATTTCTTCACTCAGAGGGTTGTGAATCTTTGGAATTCTCTGCCCCAAAGGGCTGTGCATGCTGAGTCTTTGAGTATATTCAAGGCTGAGATCGATAGATTTTTGGACTCTAGGGGAATCAAGGGATATGGAGATGGGGCGGGAAAGTGGAGTTGAGGTCGATGATCAGCCATGATCTTATTGAATGGCGGAGCAGGCTCGAGGGGCCGTATGGCCTACTCCTGCTCTTATTTCGTATGTTCTTATGCTCTTTACCTCATGCCTATGTGAAGTTTTTTTCCCCTCCAAATTAAAGGGGCTATATGAATACAAGTTATTGCTCTTGTCCTAAATACTGGTCAACACCTGGAATGAATAGACAGCGGAATCATTTAAGAAACAGCTGGGAGCTTTGATGGTGGAAGCCTGGGGGGTTCTTTCTGGATGGGCCTTATGGTCTTTCTCATCCGCATTTGTTTTCTGGGTTCGCTCCATGCCACAAGGAGGCCGTAATCCAGATTTTTGTTTCGTGTTTTGCCATGATCTTATTGAATGGCGGTGCAGGCTCAAAGGGCTGTATGGCCTGCTCCTGTTCCTAATCCTTATGTTCTTATGTTTGGTGTACGGCCTTGTTATCCGATAATGCTGGAGAATACGGCAACGCCACAGGCTGCAGTGGCACCTAGTGGCTGTACCATGGGATTGCGCCGGTGGCATATCTAATTTATGGTGGTTGTTACGGTGGTGGTGCCCAGCATCCAAATTTTGAATAAAAATCAAAGGAAGGAAGAATCAAGAAACAAAGAAAGAAAATTGGCTTTTACACAGTGCTTTATCCTGTCTTAGGAACTTCCCAAACGCTTCACGTACAATGAGTTACTTTTTGAAGTGCAATGCACTGACTGTAGTTAGATAGGCAAGGTAGGCAAATGCAGCAGCCATTTTGCATATACCAATATTCCACTGTCTCTAAATTGTCAGACTGCTTGTCCGACATCCAGTAATGGATGAGCAGAAATTTCCTCCAACTAAATATTGGGAAGACCAAAGCCATTGTCTTCGGTCCCCGCCACAAACTCCATTCCCTAGCCACTGACTCCAGCCCTCTCCCTAGCATCTGTCTGAGGCTGAACCAGACTGTTCACAATCTTGGTGTCATATTTGACCCCGAGATGAACTTCCGATCACCTATCCGCGCCATCACTAAGACAGCATTTTCCATTTCCGGAACATTCGCCCCTGCCTCAGCTCATCTGCTGCTGAAACCCTCATCCAAGCCTTTGTTATCTCTAGACTTGACTATTCCAACGCACTCCTGGCTGGCCTCCCACTTTCTACCCTACGTAAACTTGAGGTCATCCAAAACTCTGCTGCCCGTGTCCTAACTCGCACCAAGTCCCGTTCAACCATCACCCCTGTGCTCGCTGACCTATATTGGCTCCCGGTTAAGCAATGCCTCGATTTTAAAATTCTCATCCTTGTTTACAAATCCCTCCATGGCCTCGCCCCTCCCTATCTCTGTAATCTCCTCAGCCCCACAACCCGCCGAGCTATCTGCACTCCTCTAATTCTGGCGTCTTGAGCATCCGCGATTTTAATCGCTCCACCATTGGTGGCCGTGCCTTCAGCTGCCAAGGCCCTAAGCTCTGGAATTCCCTCCCTAAACCTCTCCGCCCTTTTACCAATGTTCCCTTAAAGCTGTGCAGCGCTCTGCAGCTGCCACGCAGCCAGCTCACCGGCTTTTAAATAGGAAAAACCGCGCATGCACGGTATTTTGAATGGGCCGCGTAGACCCTTAAAGGGGCCACGTACCCAAAAAGAAATTAAAGGGAACATTGCTCTCTACCTCTCTTTGCTCCTTTAAGATGCTGCTTAAAACCTACCTCTTTGACCAAGCTTTTGGTCATCTGTCCTAGTATCTCCTTATGTGGCTCGGTGTCAAATTTTGTTTTATAATGCTCCTGTGAAGCGCCTTGGATCGTATACTACGTTAAAGGTGCTATATAAATATAAGTTGTTGTTGTTGGATTATGTTTTTGGTGATGTTGGTTGGGGGAATAAATAGCGCTACTAACTGAGCCAAACTGGCGCTTAATGCAAACAGTGCTGTATGGTGTGTCCAACAGGCCTAGACAGACGCACGTGCCACACTGTGAAAGAAAAACATGGAGAGGAACTTTAGCGGGACTCTTCACTCCAATAGAGTGCAGCTAAAGCAGCTCCCATACTCAATTTCTCAGACTTTTTTTGAAAAATTGTCCAAGTTACAACCAAAACCCAACAGTGATCACAGAATCACAGCCCACAACGAAGTGAAAGAGCACCTGAGAATGTTGCAGCTTTTTATTGACCTTATGGCACCTTTTCATCCAGCACACTAAGCAGTCTGATCCAATCCCGCCAGGGTTCCCCAGTGATGTTGCCGACCTCCATGAATCCCATATCACATTGGGGTCCTAATTGCATCACAGGACCCTATTTGCATTTTATGCATGAGTCTCCCGCCTCTGAAGCGGGAGCCTCGTCGATGCCATGAGTCACCGTCATTAAAATGACAACGACCGAGAACGCGGCGGGTTGTAGGCAGGAGCTTCAGGTACAAGACCTTTGGTCCATCTAGCCCACCTATCCAGAATATTCCTTTTGCGCAGATGTTTATACGAAATATACAATGCCCTCTGATGGACATAAGAACATAAGAATTGGGAGCAGGAATAGGCCATACGGCCCGACGAGCCTGCTCCGCCATTCAATAAGATCATAGCTGATCTTTGACCTCAACTCCACTTTCCCGCCCGATCCCAATATTCCTTGATTCCCCTAGAGTCCAAAAATCTATCTATTTCAGCCTTCAATATACTCAACGACTCAGCATCCACAGCCCTTTGCGGTAGAGAATTCCAAAGGTTCACAATCCTCTGAGTGAAGAAATTCCTCCTCATCTCAGTCTTAAATGGCTTACCCCTTATCCTGAGACTATGCCCCCTAGTTCTAGACTCTCCAGCCAGTGGAAGCAACCTCTCAGCATTTACCCTGTCAATCCCCCTCAGAATCTTATATGTTTCAATGAGATCACCTCGCATTCTTCTAAATTCCAGAGAGTATAGGCCAAATCTACTCAATCTCTCCTCATAGGACAACCCTCTCATCCCAGGGATCAATCCAGTGAACCTTCGTTGTACCGCCTCCAAGGCATGTCTGTCCTTTCTCAGATAAGGAGACCAAAATGTGCACAGTTCTCTAGGTGTGGTCTCACCAAAGCCCTGTACAATTGTAGTAAGACTTCCTTACTCTTATACTCCAACCCCTTTGCAATAAAGGACCAACATGCCATTTGCCTTCCTATTTGCTTGCTGTACCTGCATGCAAGCTTTCTGTGTTTACTGTATGAGGACAACTAAATCTCTATGAACACCAACATTTAAAAAATATTCTGTTTTTCTATTCTTCCTACCAAAGTGAATAACCTCACATTTCCCCACATTATAATCCATCTGCCACTTTATTGCCCACTCACTTAACCTGTCTATATCCCTTTGCGGGCTCTTTGTGTCCTCCTCACAGCTTACTTTCCCACCTAGTTTTGTATTGTCAGCAACTTAGATACCTTGCATTTGGTCCCTTCATCTAAGTCATTAATATAGATTGTAAATAGCTGAGACCCAAGCACTGATCCTTGCAGCACCCCACTCGGTACAGCCTGCCAACCGGAAAATGACCTGTTTATCCCTACTCTCTGTTTTCTTTCCGTTAACCAATCCTCTATCCATGCTAATATATTACCCCAACCCCATGAGCCCTTATCTTGCGTAGTAACATTTTATGTGGCACCTTATCGAATGCCTTTTGGAAATCCAAATATACTACATCCACTGTTTCCCCTTTATCTACCCTGCTAGTTACATCCTCAAAAAACTCCAATAAATTTGTCAATCACAATTTCCCTTTCATAAAACCATGGTTGACTCTGCCTAATCATATTATGATTTTCTAAGTGCCCTGTTACCACTTCCTTAATAATGGATTCCAGCATTTTCCCGACGACTGATGTCAGGCTAACTGGCCTGTAGTTCCCTGTTATCTCTCTCCCTCATTTCTGGAATAGTGGGGTTACATTTGCTACCTTCCAATCTGCTGGGACTGTTCCAGAATCTAGGGAATTTTGGAAGATCACAACCAATGGATCCACTATCTCTGCAACCACCTCTTTTAGAACCCTAGGATGTAGGCCATCAGGTCTAGGGGATTTGTCGGCTTTTGGTCACGTTAGTTTCTCAAGTACTTTTTCTCCACTGATATTAATTACTTTAAGTTCCTCACTATTATTAGCCCCTTGATTCCCCATTATTTTTGGTATGCATTTTGTGTCTTCTACTCTGAAGACAGATACAAAATATTTGTTTAAATTCCCTGCAATTTCCTTATTCCCCAGTATAATTTCACCTATCTCAGCCTCTAAGGGACCAACACTTACTTTTGCTACTCTCTTCCTTTTTATATACTCGTAGAAGCTCTTACAATCTGTTTTTATATATCTTGTTAGTTTACTCTCATATGCTATTTTCTCCCTTTTTATCATTTTTTTAAATCCTTTGCTGGTTTCTAACCTCTCCCAGTCCTCAGGCTTACTACTATTTTTCGCAACATTATGAGCCTCCGCTTTTAATCTAATACTACCCTTAACTTCTTTAGTTAGCCACGGATGGATCACTTTTCTCGTGGAGTTTTTATTTCTCAATGGATAAAGCGAGATTAATGGAACAATCGAAAGAGCAGTGTGCAGCAACTCTCCCAGCGCAGCCCATCCCTCCAGTACCCTAACTCATCCATCAACGCCCATTCCTCTAGTACTCTCCCATCAAAACCTATCCCCTCCACTACCCTAACTCTCCCAGCGCAGCCCATCCCTCCAGTACCCTAACTCAGCCATCAACGCCCATTCCTCTAGTACTCTCCCATCAAAACCTATCCCCTCCACTACCCTAACTCTCCCAGTGCAGCCCATCCCTTCAGTACCCTAACTCATCCTTCAAAACCTATCCCTCCACTACCATAACAAATACTGTGGCAACAAGAGCAGGTCAGAGGCTGGGTATTCTGCGGCGAGTGTCTCACCTCCTGACTCCCCAAAGCCTTTCCACCATCTACAAGGCACAAATCAGGAGTGTGATGGAATACTCTCCACTTGCCTGGATGAGTGCAGCTCCAACAACACTCAAGAAGCTCGACACCATCTAAGACAAAGTAGCCCGCTTGATTGGCACCCCATCCACCACCTTAAACATTCACTCCCTCCACCACCGGCGTACCGTGGCTGCAGTGTGTGCCATCTACAAGATGCATTGCAGCAACTCGCCAAGGCTTCTTCGGCAGCACCTCCCAAACCCGCGACCTCTACCGCCTAGAGGGACAAGGGCAGCAGGCGCATGGAAACACCTCCAAGTTCCCCTCCAAGTCACACACCATCGTGACTTGGAAGTATATCGCCATTCCTTCATCGTCGCTGGGTCAAAATCCTGGAACTCCCTCCCTAACAGCACTGTGGGAGTACCTTCACCACACGGACTGCAGCGGTTCAAGAAGGCGGCTCACCACCACCTTCTCAAGGGCAACTAGGGATGGGCAATAAATGCTGGCCTTGCCAGCGACGCCCACATCCCATGAATGAATAAAAAAAACCTCTCCAACTGAAGCCCAATCCTCCAGTAGCCTAACTCTACCATCAAAACATATCCCTCCTCTACCCTAACTTGCCCATCAAAACCTATCCCTCCAGCACCATAACTCTCCCATCGAAGCCCATCCCTCCACTACCTTAATGCTCCCATCAAAACCTATCCCTCCACTACCTATCCCTCCACATTACAACAGTGACTCCACTTCAAAAAGTACATCATTGGCTGTAAAGCACTTTGAGACGTCCGTTGGTCGTGAAAGGCGCTATATAAATGCAAGTCATTCTTTCTTTACCTAACTCTCCCATCAAAAGCTACCCCTCCAGTAACCTAACTCTCCCATCGAAGCCCATTCCTCCACTGCCCTAACTCTCTCATCCAAACCTATCCCTCTACTACCCTAACACTCCCATCGAAGCCCATCACTCCAGTACCCTAACAGACCCATCAAAATCTATCCCTCCACTACCATAAATCTCTCATCGAAGTCCATCCCTCTACTACCGTAACTCACCCTTCCAGATCTATCCTGCTGACCTGAACACTAAACTGCTGACCACTCAACTTCCCTTCCTGGCTTCTATGTTAGCTGATATTGGTAATAGTTCTCTCCTCAGGTACTGTCCCCCTCTCTTTAAAATCTGCCGTCATCACCCCTCTCCTCAGAAAACCCTTCCGTCCTTGCAAACTACCTCCCCATCTCCAACCTCCCATTTCTCTTCAAAGTCCTTGAACATGTTGTCACCTCCCAAATCTTTGCCCATCTTTCCCAGAACTCCGTGTTTGAATCCCTCCAATCAGGTTTCCGCCATTGTCTTTGGTCCCCGCCACAAACTCCATTCCCTAGCACCCCATCCCTCTACCTGGCAACTGTCCGAGGCTGAACCACACTGTTCCAAACCTTGGTGTCATATTTGACCCCAAAATGAGCTTCTGACCACATACCCGTGTCATCATTAAGACCGCCTATTTCCACCTCAGGAACATCGCCCAACTCCGCCCTGCCTCAGCTCATAAGAACAAGAATTAGAACATAAGAAATAGGAGCAGGAGTAGGTCATTCGGCCCCTTGAGCCTGCTCCACCATTCAATAAGATCATGGCTGATCTGATCTTGGCCTCAACTCCACTTTTCTGCCTGTTCCCCATAACCCTTGACTCTCCTGTAGTTCAAAAATCTGTCTATCTCAGCCTTGAATATATTCAATGACTCAGCCTCCACAGCTCTCTGGGGTAGAGAATTCCAGAGATTCACGACCCTCCGAGAGAAGAAATTCTTCCTCATCTCCGTCTTAAATGGGCGACCCCTTATCCTGAAACTATGCCCCCTAGTTCTAGATTCCCCCACAAGGGTAAACATCCTCTCAGCATCTACCCTGTCAAGCCCCCTCAGAATCTTATATGTTTCAATAAGATCACCTCTCATTCTTCTAAACTCCAATGAGTACAGGCCCAACCTGCTCAACCTTTCCTCATAAGACAACCCCTTCATCCCAGGAATCAACCTAGTGAACCTTCTCTGAACTGCCTCCAATGCAAGTATATCCCTCCTTAAATAAGGAGACCAAAAATGTACGCAGTACTCTAGGTGTGGTCTCACCAATGCCCTGTACAGTTGTAGCAAGACTTCCCTATTTTTATACTCCATCCCCCTTGCAATAAAGGCCAATATTCCATTTGCCTTCCTAATTACTTGCTGTACCTGCATGCTAACCTATTGTGTTTCATGTACGAGAACACCCAGATCCCTCTGTACCGCAGCATTCTGTAGTCTCTCTCCATTTTAATAATACTTTGCTTTTTTATTCTTCCTACCAAAGTGGATAACCTCACATTTTCCCACATTATACTCCATCTGTCAAATTTATGCCCACTCACTTAACCTACCTATCCCTTTGCAGACTCTTTGTGTCCTCCTCACAACTTGCTTTCCCACCTATCTTTGTGTCATCCGCAAATTTGGCTACAATACACTCGCTTCCTTCATCAATATAGATTGTAAATAGTTGAGGCCCCAGCATTGATCCCTGTGGCACCCCACTAGTTACAGTTTGCCAACCTGAAAATGACCCATTTATCCCGACTTTGTTTTCTGTTAGGTAGCCAATCCTCTATCCATGCTAATATATTACCCCCAACACCGTGAGCTCTTATCTTATGCAGTAACCTTTTATATGGCACCTTATCGAATGCCTTTTGGAAATCCAAATACACTACATCTACTGGTTCCCCTTTATCCACCCTGCTCGTTACCTCCTCAAAGAACTCTAATAGATTTGTCAAACATGATTTCCCTTTCATAAAACCATGTTGACTCTGTTTGATTGTATTATGATTTTCTAAATGCCCTGCTACTACTTCCTTAATAATTGATTCAAGCATTTTGCCAATGACAGATGTTAGGTTAACTGGCCTAAAGTTTCCTGCTTTCTGTTTCCCTCCTTTTTTGAATAAGGGCGTTACATTTGCGGTTTTCCAATCCGCAGGGACTTTTCCAGAGTCAAGGGAATTTTGGAAGATTACAATCAATGCATCCACTATCTCTGCAGCCACTTCTTTTAAGACCCTAGGATGCAGGCCATCAGATCCAGGGGACTTGTCAGCCTTTAGACCCATAAGTTTGCTTAGCACTTTTTCTCTAGTGATAGTGATTGTTTTAAGTTCCTCCCTCCCTTTTGCCCCTTGATTTTCTACTATTACTGGGATGTTTTTAGTGTCCTCTACTGTGAAGACAGATACAAAATATTTGTTCAATGCCTTTGCCATTTCCTTGTTTCCCATTATTATTTCCCCAGTCTCGTCCTCTAAGGAACCAACGTTTATTTTAGCTACACTCTTCCTTTTTATATACTTGTAGAAGCTCTTACTGTCAGTTTTTATATTTCTTGCTAGTTTACTCTCATAAGCTATTTTCTCCCTCTTTATTATTTTTTGTATTTTTAAAATTCTCATCCTCTTGTTAAAATCCCTCCATGGCCTCACCCCTTCCTATTTGATCTCGGCAGTGTGAGCGTTGTGAGTGCTCCTAACCCAGGAGGGTGAGCCCTGTCTGTTCTCTGAAAGCATTAGTGTTAGCACTGTGAGCTCTGGAGCCTGGCTGTCACAATGAATGGATCAAATTACACATTGCAAAGATCTTGAGTACTCCAGCAGGCAGGATCAAATTACATATTCCAGTCAAACTGTTAGGTGTGTCTTGTCCTCCAAGGGGACCAAACAGAAATCTGGTCTTGTCCGCCAAAGGGACCAATCAGAAATTTGGTGCTGCAAATAGACACGACCTTCTTCGAAATAGTGTCTTGGGATCTTTTACATCCACCTGAGAGAGCAGGCGGGGCCTCGGTTTTACCGTTTCATCTGAAAGACGGCATCTCCAACAGTGCAGCACTCCCTCAGGACTGCACAGGAGTGTCAGCCTAGATTTTTGAGCACAAGTCTCTGGAGTGGGACTTAGAACCCACAACCTCTGACTCGAGAGGCAAGAATGCTACCACTGAGCCACGACTGACACTGACAAATGTTGGTCAAGACAATTCCCCTACTCTTCTTCGAATAGTGCCATGGAATCTTATATCCACCTGAGGGGGAAGATGGGGCCTCAGTTTAATGTCTCATCGGAAAGACGGCAACTCCCTCAGTACTGCAGTACTGAAGTATGAGCCTGAATTATGTACTCAAGTCTCTGGAGTAGGGCTTGAATGCACTACCACATTGCTCTAGTACCCTGGCTCTTCCACAGAATCCCATCCCTTTAGTACCCTGATTCCAATGGAAGTCCATCTCTCTAAAAATGAGAAAGAAAGCCAGCCTTTTCCTGCTGATTTCTCTCTTCTTTGAATAATGTGGCCTCTTCTGCAGAGCAGGAGCCAGAGATTTACAAACTATAGAAAATTCTATCAGCAAAAGTCTTCACTTCACTACAGGAAATATCCCAAACGTTACTCCAGTTCAGATCAGCTCATTCAACGCAGATCAAGAATCGAACCTGGGACCGATTGATCCATGTGGCTCAGTAGCACACCTACCGTGCTACTGGTGTCAGCTGTGCTTCAGTAGTAGCACTCTCACCTCTGAGTCGGAAGGCTAAAGGGATCAAGGGATATGGGGAGAAAGCAGGGACAGAGTACTGAATTTGGATGATCAGCCATGATCTCATTGAATGGTGGAGCAGGCTCGAGGGGCCGAATGGCCTACTCCTGCTCCTATCTTCTATGTTTCTATGTTGTGGGTTCAAGCCCCACATAAGCCAGGCTGACACTCCAGTGCAGTACTGAGGGAGTGCTGCACTGTTGGAGGGGCCATCCTTTGGATGAGACATTAAACCAAGCTCCTATCTGCTCTCTCATGTGGATGTAAAAGATTCTATGGCACTAATTTAAGAAGGGCAGGGGTGTTCTCCCCGATGTCCTGGCCAATATTTATCCCTCAACCAACATCATTAAAGAATCAGCTTATATGGTCATTATCTCATAGTGGGACCTTGCTGTGTGCAAATTGGCTGCTGCATTTCCCACATTAAAACAGTGACTACACTTCAAAAGTATTCAACTGGCTGTGAAGCACTTTGATTGTGAAAGGCGCTATAGAAATGTAATTTCTTTCTTTCTTTCCCAGTACATGTATCATACCAAGCCATTTTACCTCTTCCATTGTTGCAGTCCACCTTGAGCCACACCAGCCATGACTTCCCATCTCTCAGCCGCCTCTTCGTGAGCTCCGCCAGCGCCACCTCGCTGTCCACCAGCACGTGGAACATCTCCAGGCGTTCTGCCAGCTCAGCGCAGGCACCTACCTTGTCGAAAGGAAGTGGATAGGCGTACAGGATATCATCGAAGCCATGGTCAGCGTAGAAGCGAGCTTCGGCCAGTGTGGAGACTACGATGCACCTCCGAGAGCCTCCGGTCATAATATCCGCACACTCCCTGAGATCGGAAAAAAAGAAACCGCAAGCTTCGTGTCAGGACTAATACAGTGTGGACGCATCCCACCAATCAGAATACCTTCCCTTTATCCCAACTCTCTTTTTCCCACTTCTCAACCAATTATCAACCTCGGTCACAAGGTTACCTGCAATTCCGTGCACTTTCATTTTTGCTAATAATCTCTTATGCGGAACCTGATCAAATGCCTTCTGGAAGTCCATATAGACAACATCCATATCATTCCTCTGTCCACCATGTTAGTGACCTTCTCAAAAAATGCAATTAGATTTGTCAGACATGACCTACCCTTCATAAATCTATCCTGACTCTCTGTTATCATCAATTTCAACTCGGAGCGCATTTGTTACGGGCAGGGGGTGGGACGGAAATCCCCATGGTGAGTTCAGCCTAAGGCCTGGGCCATTCTAACTCCAAGCCTCATTTGAATACTGCAGCGCAGTGAGATCAGGGCAGATAGGCGGGAGCAGAAATCGGGTCAGGAGCTCCAGGGTGCCGGGGACCCAAGGGAATGGTCACCGACATGAAGTTAATTCTGGGGGGAAGGGTGGGTGGGAGGGCGGGGGGGGTTCCACAGACAATGCTGGTGCTGAAAAAGGAGAGACAAGGGGACGGGGCAGAGGAGGCCCAAGTATTCTTTGCAGGGTCCGGCAGGAGCACTTCAGCTTCTCCATACCCACGAGGAATGCGCAGAAAAGGTCAATTTAAACATTTACCTTGGCCTCTTCTGCTCTCTCCAGATCCTGCAGCCGGGTGAGACCCCGTGCGCCACCCCCCCCTCCCCCCCGCCCCCAATTTTAAGTAAAAAACACATTGCAGTGCCAATGACATCATCAGGCCGTGACTTTTACATTTTAATTAGAGGGGCGTGCCTGCAGCGGGTGGCCTCGATGCTGTAAGAGGTCCAACGGTTAAAATAGCAGGTACGCAACGGTTTCCGCCCGGCCACCATTTAACCGCCCCCCGCCCCCACCCCATTCACACCGTTTCCACTGGGTGGGCTGGGTTAAACTCGGAGCTCCAAGAAATTCGTTCCCTGAAAGGAATCGGCAATAGAGGCAACAGCACAGGATAAAGAGCACGGGGCCCGAGGACAGCGGACCGGAGAGGAATCGGCAGCAGAGGCGACAGCACAGGATAAAGAGCACGGGGCCCGAGGACAGCGGACTGGAGAGGAATGGGCAGCAGAGGCTGCAGCACAGGATAAAGAGTGCGGGGCCCGAGGACAGCGGACCGGAGAGGAATGGGCAGCAGAGGCTGCAGCACAGGATAAAGAGCACGGGGCCCGAGGACAGCAGACCGGAGAGGAATGGGCAGCAGAGGCTGCAGCACAGGATAAAGAGCACGGGGCCCGAGGACAGCAGACCGGAGAGGAATGGGCAGCAGAGGCTGCAGCACAGGATAAAGAGCACGGGGCCCGAGGACAGCAGACCGGAGAGGAATGGGCAGCAGAGGCTGCAGCACAGGATAAAGAGCACGGGGCCCGAGGACAGCAGACCGGAGAGGAATGGGCAGCAGAGGCTGCAGCACAGGATAAAGAGCACGGGGCCCGAGGACAGCAGACCGGAGAGGAATGGGCAGCAGAGGCTGCAGCACAGGATAAAGAGTGCGGGGCCCGAGGACAGCGGACCGGAGAGGAATGGGCAGCAGAGGCTGCAGCACAGGATAAAGTGCGCAGGGCCGCTGAATTCCAAAAGAACAGCAAAAGCAAGGAATGACGTCACAGGACTGCAGGAAGGTGATTGGTGGGTGAGTATTAGTGTTTTATTCTCTCTAACATAACTAGAGAAACTAATTAATATAATTATAGATAATCGTGTGAATAAAGACTTTAACTAAGAGCAAGAGAAACAGCCGGAGATAAAGGTAGGCCCGACTTTTAAGACTCTTAGGGGGCAAAATTAGGTCGCGCCCTCTTTGGGGCGCTAACTTGCCAGGGCGCTACTTTTAGCGCCCTAAAAAGTTGGCACCCCCGCACCCGAAATTCACTCAGAGGGTATGGCTGAGGTACTAAACGAGTACTTTGCATCTGTCTTCACCAAGGAAGAGGATGCTGCCATAGAGGAGAGGATGTTACTGGAAGCGCCTCGCCTCCCTCTTGGGCCGCTGCGAGTGAATGTCGCGGTGCTACGCGCCGCGGTATTGCAAGCCTCCTCGTCTTATTAAAGGAGAGGGGCCTAGCGCAAGCGCGACCCGGGGCCCAGCTGGGCCACCAGGGATCAGAGTGCCGGCAAAAGAGCCCGGCACTCAAGAGAAGTGCCGGGCTCACGGAGCGCAGCCGGCACCCCGCAGGGGGCTTCACAGGAGGCCATGGACGGCAGAGGGGGCAGGTGCTGGCAGGCGGCCAGCAACAAAAATTGCCGCCCAGCACCTCCCCTTTAATTTGCGCTGCCCCGGCCTCACGTACGCCCCCCATGACCCTGTCGGACATAGCGTCCGGCGGTAAGTCAGGGGGCGAGATCGAAGATTGCGGCCGGGGCGCTAACGGGAGGTGCAAATCAACCGAATTTTTCTCTCTAAGTCTTAAGTTTATTTCTGTAAGTTAGTTAATAATCTATTAAATAGAGGCATGGTAGGGCAGCTCAGTCCCACGGATTGCACATCCTGTGCCATGTGGGAAATCCAGGATGCTTCCCGTGTCCTGGACAACCATGTGTGCAGGAGGTGTCGTCAGCTGGAGGAGCTCGAGCTGCCGGGTTTCGGAGCTTGAGCAGCAGCTGGCGTCACTGCGGTGCATCCGGGAGGCTGAGAGCTACGTGGATAGCACGTTTCAGGAGGTGGTCACCCCACAGCTAAGGAATGCGCAGGCAGAGAGGGAATGGGTGACTGCCAGACAGAAGAGGAGGACCAGGCAGGTAGTGCAGGAGTCCCTTGAGTGCATCTCGCTCTCCAAACAGTAATCAGTTCTGAGTACTGGTGAGGGTGATGGTTCCTCTGGGGAGTACAGCCAGAGCCAAGTCCACGGCACCACAGGTGGCTCAGCTGTACGGGGGGTGGGGGGAGGAAGAAGAGTGGGAGAGCAATAGTGATAGGGGATTCGATAGTTAGGGGAGCAGACAGGCGTTTCTGCGGCCGCAGACGTGACTCCAGGATGGTATGTTGCCTCCCTGGTGCCAGGGTTAAGGATGTCTCTGAGCGTCTGCAGAACATTCTGAGGAGGGAGGGTGAAGAGCCAGAGGTTGTGATCCATATTGGTACCAACGACATAGGTAGAAAGAGGGATGAGGTCCTGCAGGCAGATTTTAGGGAGCTAGGAAAGAGATTAAAAAGCAGGATCTCAAAGGTAGTAATCTCCGGATTACTCCCGGTGCCACGCGTGAGTGAGTATAGAAATAGGAGGATAGAGCAGATGAATGTGTGGCTGGGGAGATGATGCAGGAGGGAGGGCTTCAGATTCCTAGGGTATTGGGGCCGGTTCTGGGGGAAGTGGGACCTGTACAGGCCGATGGGTTGCACTTCAACAGGGCCGGAACCAATATCCTCATGGGGAGGTTTGCTAGTGCTCTTGGGGAGGGTTTAAACTAATTTGGCAGGGGGATGGGCACCAGGATGTAACATTAGAAAGGGGAAATAAAGTGCTCAAAGGATTGGGAGAGACAGAAAGCACTAAAGTAAGAAATGGTAAGGTATTAGGGGGGTCAAACTAAGAGAGAATACAGGATGGTCTAAGATGGGTTTACAGCGTATGTATGTGAACGCACGAAGCGTAGTAAACAAGGCAAGTGAGCTGCAGGCACAAATAGCCACATGGGAATATGATTTTGTGGCAATAACTGAGACCTGGCTCAAAAAAGGGCAGGATTGGGTATTAAATATTCCTGATTATAAAGTGTTCAGGAAATATAGGGAAGGAAAGATAGGAGGTGGTTTGGCAGTATTGGTTAAGGAAAATGTTACAGTGCTGGAGAGGGAGGATGTCCTGGAGGGGTCAAGGACAGAATATATATGGCTAGAGTTAAGAAATAATAGAGGTGCCATTACACTACTAGGTGTATTCTATAGACCACCAAATGGTGGGAAAGATATGGAGGAGCAAATTTGCAGAGAAATTACAGAGAGGTGCAAGAACTATAGAGTAGTAATAATGGGGGAACTTCAACTATCCTAATATAGACTGGGATCGTAATAGTGTAAAGGGCAGAGAAGGGGTAGAATTTCTGGTGTGTTCAGGAGAACTTTCTTGATCAGTATGTTTCCGGCCCGACGAAGGAGGAGGCATTGCTGGATCTGGTTCTGGTGAATGAGGTAGGGCAAGTGGAGCAAGTGTCAGTCGGTGAACATTTAGGGAACAGTGATCATAGCGGCCCAAAATTTGCGATCAGAGGCTTCCCGCGGGCGGATGCCACCGACCTGTAAAAAATCTACAAATTTACCTGGTGGCCCAGGAGGTATGGAGACTGGCCGATCCTGGGCCTCTCTGGGTACGCCTGGGAAGAGGCCTACGTATCCCAGGGGCGCATGTGGTTCGCAAGCGCCCCTGGGATCATGTGGGCCGGCCCAACCAATAAAAGAAGGGGATCCCCATTCATACTTATGGGAGTTCCGTACGTACGGAATCCCCATAAGTATGAATGGGGATCACTTAAAAAATACACGAACACATGAAATAAAAATTTTAAAAACATTACATATTTAAAGTTAATTAAAATGCCATTTAATTAAATATTTTAAACAAAAATGTAATTTTTTTGAAAATTTTTTTTATGGGGGAAAAATTTGGTTGATTTGCGTCTCCCTAAGAGGGCGCTAACGGGGCGCAAAGCAACTAGCGCCCAGGCGCGGTGCCACTAACGCCTCCCGTGAAATTCAGTGGGAGGTTAGCGGCGGCGGTAACTGTTAGCGTCCCATGGCGCTGTGCCTCCGGTGATGACATCATCGCCGTGCGCAGCGCCCCGCTCGCGATCTTCGGTAGTGTCCCCTGACTTACCGCCGGACGCTATGTCCGACAGGGTCAGGGGGGCCTACCTGCAGCCGGGGCGGCGCAAATTAAAGGGGAGGTGCCGGCCGGCCATTTTTGTTGCTGGCGCATCGCATGCCTAAACCCGGAACTTGTGCGGCCCCTACGAGTGTGTACACACCTTGTACGCACCCGTAGGGGTCGCAAAACACGGCCCAGTGTCATAAGGTTTAGATTAGCTATGGAAAAGGACAAGGAGCAATCTAGAGTAAAAATGTTTAACTGGGGGAAGGCCAATTTCAGTGGGATGAGAAGGGGATCCCCATTCATCTGGCCCGGGTAAACTGGAATCAAAGATTAGGACTAGCTGAAGTGCTCTTGCAGAGAGCCGGGACGGGCTCAATGGGCCGAATGGCCTTCTTCCGTGCTGTAACCATTCTATGATTCTACGATTCTCTTGGCAGGCAAAACTGTAATGGAACACTGGGCTGCCTTTAAAGAGGAACTAGTTCAGGTACAGTTGAGGTACATTCCCACTAGGGGGAAAGGCAGGGCAACTAAAGTCTGGGCTCCCTGGATGACGAAACAGATAGAGAATATGATGAAGCAGAAAAAGAGCGCGTATGACAGGTGTCAGGTTGCAAATACATCTGAGAATCAGGCTAAATATAGAAAGGTCAAAGGAGAAGTGAAAAAGAAAATAAGAGGGGCAAAGAGAGTGTATGAGAATAGAATGGCAGCCAACATAAAAGGTAATCTAAAAGTCTTCTATAGGCATATAAATAGTAAAAGGGTAGTAAGAGACGGGGTGGGGCCGATTAGGGACCAAAAAGGAGACCTATGCATGGAGGCAGAGGGTATGGCTGAGGTACTAAACGAGTACTTTGCATCTGTCTTCACCAAGGAAGAGGATGCTGCCATAGACATAGTGAAGGAGGAGGTAGTGGAGACACTTGATAGGATAAAAATTGATAAAGAAGAAGTATTCAAAAGGCTGGCTGTACTTAAAGTAGATAAATCACCAGGAGTGGATGGGATGCATCCTAGGATGCTGAGGGAATTGAGGGCGGAAATCACGGAGGTACTGGCCATAATATTCCAATCCTCTATAGATACGGGGTGGTGCCAGAGGACTGGAGAACTGCAAATGTTACACCATTGTTCAAAAAAGGGTATAAAGATAAACCCAGCAACTACAGGCCAGTCAGTTTAACCTCGGTAATGGGGAAGCTTTTAGAAACAGTAATAAGGGACAAAATTAACAGTCACTTGGATAGGTGTGGATTGCCAGCACGGATTTGTTAAAGGCAAATCGTGTTTAACCAACTTGATCGAGTTTTTTGATGAGGTAACAGAGAGGGTTGATGAGGGTAATGCGGTTGACGTGGTGTACATGGATTTCCAAAAGGCATTCGACAAAGTGCCACATAATAGGCTTGCCAGCAAAGTTGAAGCCCATGGAATAAAAGGGACAGTGGCAGCATGGATATGAAATTGGTTAAGTGACAGGAAACAGAGAATAGTGGTGAACGGTTGTTTTTCAGACTGGAGGAAGGTATACAGTGGTGTTCCCCAGGGGTCGGTTCAAAGACCACTGCTTTTCTTGATATATATTAATGACTTGGACGTGGGTGTACAGGGCACAATTTCAAAGTGTGAAGTGATATATTTTAGTAGAAAGAATGGGGGGAGGACATATAAACTAAATGGTACAATCCTAAAGGGGGTGCACGAACAGAGAGGCCTGGGAGTATGTGTGCAAAAATCGTTGAAGGTGGCAGAGCAGGCTGAGAAAGCAGTTAAAAAGGCTTACGGGATCCAGGGCTTCATAAATAGAGGTATGGAGTACAAAAGTGTGGGAATTATGATGAACCTTTATAAAACGCTGGTTCGGCCCCAACTGGAGTACTGTGTCCAATTCTGGGCAGCACACTTTAGGAAGGATGTGAAGGCCTTAGAGAAGGTGCAGAAAAGATTTACGAGAATGATTCCAGGAATGAGGGACTTCAGTTATGTTGATAGACTTGAGAAGCTGGGGTTGTTCTCCTTGGAGCAGAGAAGATTGAGAGGCGATTTGATAGAGGTGTTCAAAATCATGAGGGGTCTGGACAGAGTAGATAGAGAGAAACTGTTCCCATTGGCAGAATGATCGAGAACCAGAGGACACTGATTTAAGGTGATTGGCAAAAGAACCAAAGGCGACGTAAGAAAAAACTTTTTTACGCAGCGAGTGGTTAAGATCTGGAATGCACTGCCTGAAAGGGTGGTGGAGGCAGACTCAATCTTATCTTTCTAAAGGGAGTTGGATAAGTATCTGAAGGAAAAAAATTTGCAGGGCTACGGGGAAAGGGCGGGGGAGTGGGACTAGCTGAGGTGCTCTTGCTGAGAGTCGGCACGGGCTCGACGGGCCAAATGGCCTTCTTCCGTGCTGTAACCATTCTATGATTCTATACTTGGGCTGTTCTGCTTCTCCCAGTTATGTGAAAATTAAAAACTCCCATTATAACCATATTGCTTTTACTGCATGCTTCCCTGATCTCCATATTTATACATCCTCCCGCTACATCACTACTATCAGGAGGTCTGTAGACAACTCCCACCAGAGTTTTGCATCCTTTGTTGTTCCTTAACTCAACCCAGTGTTTCCACGGTCTGATCACCCTTACTGAAATCCCTTCTTTCTATCGCTGTAATTGTGTCTTTTATCAATATTCCTCCTCCTTTCCCAATTTCTCCGTCCTTTCTAAAGATCCTATAGCCTGAAATATTTAGCTCACAATCATGCCCTGCTTGTAGCCAGGTCTCTGTTTCGGCTACTACATAAGCTGAATTTGTGCTTCTAACTCATTTGTTTTATTTCTTTTGCTACATGCATTCCTGTACAGAACTCTTATCTGGGTAACTGTTTCCACCCTGCTCATATACCCTGATGGTGTATTTCTAACATTTTTTGACCTATCACACTTTTGGTTACTGATGCTCTGTACATTGCTATACAGGAAATGTACTATCTTTTTTATTTTTTTAATCACTCCTGTTTTATGTTTAACAGGTAATTATTATCATTTCCTATAACCTTTTCTGTTCCCAGAGTATTTATATTACCGTTATCACTTTTTGTACTCTGACCTTTATCCTCTTTATTCTTATCTTTGGGTTAATATTTCTTCTATGCGAACACTCCCCCTCCCTTTATTGGTTTAAAGACCTTTCCACAGCTCTATTTATCCTTTCCATCCAAGCCTGGTTCAGGTTCAGCCCATGCCAGCAGTACAGCTCCTTCCTGTTCCAGTCCTGGTTCCAGTGTCCCCTCCTTCCCACACCAGTCTTTCAGCCACATATTTACTTTCCTGATCTGTTTGTCCCTATGCCAATTAGCACATGGCTTGGGTAGTAATCCTGAGATTACCATTCTCGAGGTCCTGCTTTTTAATTTAGCACCTAGCTCCTAAAACTCTGTCAGCAGGAACTCCTCCTTGTTCTTCCCTATGTCGTTGGTTCCAACATGGATCACAACAACTGGTTCTTTCCCATCCCTTTCCAAGTTCCTTTCCGACAGATTCAAGAAATCCCTTACCCTGGCACCAGGTAGGCAACAGACCCTCCTGGACTCTCGATTGCAACTGCAGAGAATACCCTCTATCCTCCTAATTATTCAATGCCCGATAACTGCAACCTTTCTATTCTGCTGTTTGCCTCCATTGTCTGTTTCCTGTTCCACGGTGCCTTGGTTAACATTCTAGGCATTCTCCCCACAGTCTTCTTCCTTATCCACATAGGTGGCAGGTACATCATACCTGTTGGACAGCATCGGTTTTTGCGGTTACTCTTTCTTTGCCTCCACTAAGTACCCCTTACCCTGTTGACTCTCAGTCACACACTCTTCTTCCTGTACCTGCATCTCTCTGTGGTGTGACTGTGTTTAGCAGTAAACTATCCAGAAATTCCTTCCACTCCCTTATGTGTCGGAGTGTCTCTAACTCGTGCTCCAGCTCATAGAATAGAGTCATAGAATGGTTACAGCACGGAAGAAGGCCATTCGGCCCGTCGAGCCCGTGCCGGCTCTCTGCAAGAGCACTTCAGTTAATCCTACTCCCCTGCCCTTTCCCCGTAGCCCTGCAAATTTATTCATTCAGGTACTTATCCAACTCCCTTTTGAAAGCCGTGACTGAGTCTGCCTCCACCACCCTTTCAGGCAGTGAATTCCAGATCCTAACCACTCGCCGAGTAAAAAGGTTTTTCCTCGTGTCGCCTCTGGTTCTTCTGCCAATCACCTTAAATCTGTATCCTTTAGTTCTCGACCCTTCCGCCAATGGGAACAGTTTCTCTCTAGCTACTCAGTTTAGACACCTCATGATTTTGAACACCTCTGTCAAATCTCCTCTCAACCTTCTCCACTCCGCACAGAGCGCAGGTTCATCATAATTTCCTTGCTTTTGTACTCTATACCTCTATTTATGAAGCCCAGGATCCCGTACGCTTTTTTAACTGCTTTCTCAACCTGCCCTGCCACCTTCAATGATTTGTGCACATGTACCCCTAGGTCTCTCTGTTCATGCACCCCCTTTAGGATTGTACCCTTTAGTTTATACTTCCTCTCTTCATTCTTTCTACCAAAATGTATCACTTCGCTCTTTTCTGCTCAATGACGCTAAGCCGGAGTGACTCAAGAGATAGACATTTCCCACAGGTGTAGTCACCTGGACAGTGCATGTCTGTGTATACACTTGTGTGTGCATGCGTATGTGTTTGCGTGTACATGTGTCCCTGTGTGTGTGCGTGTATGTATGCATGTAAGTGTGTGTGTATGCGTGCCTGTGTATGCATGTATGTATGTGTATTTGCATGTGTGCATGTCTGTGTGCGTTGTGCGTGTGTACGTTGAGCTTGGCAGTGATAGCCTCCACAATTGAACTGCCTGGCCACTTGGGTGGTGCATCTTTCGAACTGATCCCAGGAGCAGAGGAGAAAATTATAGCAGAAATGTTAGAGAGCTTGGTTCGCGGGCACTTACACAGTTTTGTGAGTCTTCATGTGCGGCCGGAGTTGAACTCCCAGGGCCTGGCATCGCTCGATCATTCGCTCGGCATTACTTTTAACTTTCTGGATATCGACAGTGAACGCAGGGGTCAAAAGTTGCTGAACTGATGCTACAGAAACCATGGTCACTCTCCGAACCCTGTGAGATAAAAGCACCAATCCTGATCAGTGGTTTGTCAGGCAGCACCCATCCTTAAAGTTGCCAAGTCTGATTGGAGGAGGTTTCATCACATGACCTCCAACTGCTCCGCATCCGCCACTGGTTGCCCGACATGTCCATCCTCCGGGTGCACCACCTTCCCAAGCCAATTGGAAAGCAAGTAGACTCATTGTTACCAATTGGATGATTCTTGACTGTCAATCAAACAGCCTTTTTCCCATCTCCAATATTTTTATAACTAATAAATAAAAATGTTCAAAGAAAATGAAAAAAACACACACATTTTTGGAATGCGCCAATGATTTTTCTTCCGACTTGCTCACAGTAGTGTCCTGGAGATGAATCTTTAATTCCTGGAGACTCCAGGACAATCCTTCCCTCACCCCAAAGTCAACACACCAAACTTACCCAGCAATGACCCACCATAACCGCTGGCCTTTTAAGATGATAAGAAAACAGAGACAAGAAAATGGCACCTTACCTGCCCTGGCCTATATGTGACTCCAGTCCCACACCAATGTGGCTGACTCTTAACTGCCCTCTGAAGTAGCCCAGCAAGCCATTCAGTCAGGCAACTAGGGATGGGCAATAAATGCTGGATTTGCCAGCAATGCCTATATCCTGAGAAGGATTACAAAATATAAAAAGGAACACCTGCAAATGCTGGAAATCTGAAATAAAAGCAAAACATTTCCAGAATACACAACTGGTCACTCAGCATCTGTACAGACAGAAGATAATTTAATGTTCTGGGTGTGTAGCCCTCACCAGAACTGAAGGTTGAAGGTGGCAGGAGAAGTTGAGAAGGCTGTTAATAAAGCATACAGGATCGTTGGCTTTATAAATAGAGGCATAGAGTACAAAAGCAAGGGAAACTCGCCACGGCAAGCTATTTGTCGCCCGGTGGAGGACAAAGCAATTTTAATTGCCGGTCTAGCTCCCATCCTGAACAGGCATGAGGAGGGCGCAGATAGGTGAAGGCTTCTGCAAAACCTAGTTAAGGTAGGAAAAATCAGCCAGTTTTCCTGCTTCTGATCATTATCCAGTGATCCTAGCCTGTTGACACACAGGGCTGGATTTTCATTGACCCGTGGAGGCGGGCTTGGAGGCGTGTGGGGGGTTAAAATTGCGAAAACTGGCGGGTGGGCACAAGTCCGCCTCCATCCCGCCTCCACGCAATTTTCATTAAATCGTGTCTGCTGGTCCCGACTCCGTCCCACCTTTAAGAGGCGGGATAGGCTGTTAAGGCCGTTAACAAGCACTAAATTGGCTCTATAATGCCATTTTGAAAGGCCTTTGTGATTTTAACCCTTGTTCTACGTGAAGCACGCCTGTTCTGAACCACGATTGTGAAACCTGGCGGGAGCACATTTGGCTGGATATCTCTCTCTCTCTCTCTCTGTGGTGGTGTAAAAATATCTGGGAACAGACTTAGGGCTGCTGCTGATTTTCCATCCAGGTCCTCTCACAGCAAAGGCCAGGCAGTCTTTGCAGACCTTCAATGCAGCAGCAATGATGACATCATCAGAGGCGACTTTCAGACTGAAAACACTAATTGGTTCATGGGTTCCCACCTGCTGGAACTCAATTGCCCAATTAGGTGAAAATTGCATCAATCTCCCACATCCAATTGCAGTCGGGTGGATAACACGAAAAGTGGATAACACGAAACCAACCCGTCCCAGTATCAAAATCCAGCCCCTACTATCCACTTCGCTGAGATATCTAGTGCCCATAGAATCATATCTCAGCGAGGGTCAGGAGACGAGTGGAAAAAATTTGCAAAAAGTCTTACACATCCAAAATATACACATAACTAACAATTAAAAAAAAAGGATTATGCCTAGGTTATCATTTTGTTAAAACTCATTTGCTAGATTATTACTTTTCACTTCTTGTCCCTCGAGGAGTTTGCTCAATTCTGCGTGTTTCACTCTGAGATTCAGATGTTGCAATAGCTCAAGGGATCGTCCATAAATTGAGAAAAAACAACAACAGCAACAACTTGTATTTATATAGCGCCTTTAACGTAGTAAAACGTCCCAAGGCACTTCACAGGAGTGTTATAAAATGTTGCAGATATGTGGTCAGAAGCTCATTTCAGGGTCAAATATGACACCAAGGTTGCGAACAGTGTGGTTCAGCCTCAGACAGATGTTAGGGAGAGGGATGGAGTCAGTGGCTAGGGAATGGAGTTCATGGCGGGGACTGAAAACAATGGCTTCGGTCTACCCAATATTTAATTGGAGAAAATATCTGCTCATCCAGAACTGGATGTCGGACAAGCAGTCTGACAATTTAGACACCGTGGAGTGGTCGAGAGAAGTGGTGGTGAGGTAGAGCTGGGTGTTGTCAGCGTACATGTGGAAACTGACGCTGTATTTTCGGATTGGCAGCATGTAGATGAGAAATAGGAGGGGGCCAAGGATAGATCTTTGGGAGACACCAGAGGGAACGATGCGGGAGTGGGAAGAGAAGCCGTTGCAGGTGATTCTCTGGCTACGATTAGATAGATAAGAATGGAACCAGGCGAGTGCAGTCCCACCCAGCTGGATGATGGTGGAGAGGCGTTGGAGAAGGATGGAGTGGTCAACCGTGTCAAAGGTTACAGACAAGTCAAGAAGGACGAGGAGGGATAGTTTACCTTTGTCACAGTCACAAAGGATGTCATTTGTGACTTTGAAGAAAGCCGTTTCGGCACTGTGGCTGGGGCGGAAATCTGATTGGAGGCATTCAAACATGGAATTGCGAGAAAGATGGGCACGGATTTGGGAGGCGACAACACATTCAAGGACTTTGGAGAGAAAAGGGAAGTTGGAGATGGGGCGGTAGTTTGCAAGGACGGAGGGGTCAAGGGTTGTTTTTTTGAGGAGAGTAAGAAAAGAAAGACTTGCATTTATATAGCGCCTTTCACGACCACCGGACGTCCCAAAGCACTTTACAGCCAATGAAGTACTTTTGGAGTGTAGTCACTGTTGTAATGTGGGAAACGCACGAGAGGGGTGATGACGGCAGATTTGAAGGAGAGGGGGACAGTACCTGAGGAGAGCGAACCGTTAACAATGTCAGCTAACATGGGAGTCAGAAAAGGAAGTTGGGTGGTCAGCAGTTTAGTGGGAACAAGGTCGAAGGAGCAGGAAGTGGGTTTCATGGACAAGATGAGCGCAGAGATGTCATGAAGGGAGATCAGAGAGAAACTGGAGAAAGATGTGAGTTCAGGGCTAGGGCAGGGGGAAACCTTAGAGGAAGTTTGGCCTGGTGAGCTAGGGGAAGGAAGGGAAGTGAGCAATTTTGGCAGACGAGAGCAGGACCCAATAATGCTTTAAGTGATCCAGCCAAATCTGGTGGTGAATGGCTAAACCAGTCGTCCGCCATATCCATTCAAGTCTGCTTCCCTTGGACTTAAGGGAGCGAAGATGAGGGCCGTACCAGGGGGAACGGCCAGAGTGAGTGTAATTGTTTTAATAGGGACTAGAGCATCAAACATGGTGGTAAGGGTGTGGTTGAGCTGATCGGTAGCTGCAGAAATGTCGTGGTGAATGGAGGGCCAAAGGCTGGACTGTTAGGATTCATAAGTGCAGTTGTAAGAGAGATGGGAGAGAGTTTTTTCCAGGGGTGGACACAGAAGGAAGTAGGGTTGGGGGGGCGGTGGTGGAAGGGGGCTGTGCGAGAGCGATACGAGGAAGTGGTCAGAAATGGCCTTATCTGCAATTGACACGATGGGGTCGAGGGGGTGGCCGTGAATATGGGTTGGAGAGTTTACATGGAGGGAGAGATTAAGTGAGGATAGGAGGCTAGTGAGCTCAGAAGAGAGAGAGCATGATGAATTCGGATGGAGGTTGAAATCACCGAGGATGAGAAGTCACTCGGTGCAGAGGCTGAGGGAGGAAAGCAATGAAGATATCTCGGTAATGAAATTTTTATGGTACTTGGGTGAGCGGTAGAGAACGAGAATTTTTAAAAAACACACAAGAATGAATTTAAAGAAATGAGAAGGTAACAGCAAGATCCCACAAATAGCAAATGAATGGCCAGTTAATCTGCTTTTGGTGATGTTGGTTGTGGGATAAATATTGGTTAGCACACCAGAAGAACTCTGCTGGTATTTGTCAAATGGTACCACGAGTTTGTTTACTTCCACCCTCCATGTCACCCTAACTTATTCCCCATCATCCCCGCTCCCATGGAATGGAAGCAGCTGCAACAACTAACCATTCGTTCGTGTCAGATTGGCTCAGTGTTACCATACTTGCCTCTGAGACAAAAGGTTGTGCGTTCAAGCCCTATTTCAGGACCTGAGCTTCAAATCCAGGCTGACACTTCTGTGGCGAGGGTACAGAGCTTGGGGGGATCAAAAATTATGGCTTTGTTCTTCTCAATGTTTAACTGGAGGAAATTGC
>CM059432.1:36002902-36013943 GCA_030390025.1 Squalus acanthias | reverse complement strand
CTCTTCCTTGTCCGTGTGCCTCAGTACCATACCAGGGCAGTGCAGTCGGGCACAGGGCCGTCAGCGGGGTCTGTCGGACATGCCATTTTCCAAATGGGGCCTCAGAAAACAAATCCCACATCGCAGCTAAAATAAGTTTTCTGTGCCCTTACCTTCCGAGCTAGATGTTTGAAATCCTCAGTTGCTACGATTCTACCTAATTTACAGTCTGGTTTCCGGTAGGGATTCAGGCACAGAACGATGAACTGGGAGATCTGGAAAGAGAGGAAGCGAGACTATGGACAAAAGGTAGAATGATTCCCTTCCACGGTAGGTATTCCCCCTCAACCCCCACCCCAACCAAGACCATCACTGGGCTATTGATGCTTTGGGTACTGCTCACCCTACAGTAAGAAACCGCTTGCATTTATACAGCACCTTTTTTTTTTATTCGTTCATGGGATGTGGGCGTCGCTGGTAAGGCCCAGCGTTTATTGCCCATCCCTAGTTGCCCTTGAGAAGGTGGTGGTGAGCCGCCTTCTTGAACCGCTGCAGTCGGTGCGGTGAAGGTACTCCCACAGAGCTGTTAGGTCGGGAGTTCCAGGATTTTGACCCAGCGACGATGAAGGATCGGCGATATACTTCCAAGTCAGGATGGTGTGTGACTTGGAGGTGGTGGTGTTCCCATGCGCCTGCTGCCCTTGTCCTTCTAGGTGGAAGAGGTCGCGGGTTTGGGAGGTGTTGCTGAAGAACCCTTGGCAAGTTGCTGCAGTGCATCCTGTAGATGGTTCACACTGCAGCCACAGTACACCAGTGGTGAAGGGAGTGAATGTTTAAGGTGGTGGATGGGGTGCCAATCAAGCGGGCTTGCTTTGTCCTGGATGGTGTCGAGTTTCTTGTGTTGTTGGAGCTGCACTCATCCACGCAAGTGGAAAGTATTCCATCACACTCCTAACTTGTGCCTTGTAGATGGTGGAAAGGCTTTGGGGAGTCAGGAGGTGAGACACTTGCCACAGAATACCTAGCCTCTGACCTGCTCTTGTTGCCACAGTATTTATGTGGCTGGTCCAGTTAAGTTTCTGGTTAATGGTGACCCCCAGGATGTTGATGGTGGGGGATTCGGCGGTGGTAATGCCGTTGAATGTCATGAGGAGGTGGTTAGACTCTCGCTTGTTGGAGATAGTCATTGCCTGGCACTTCTGTGGTGCGAATGTTACCTGCCACTTATCAGCCCAAGCCTGAACGTCATCCAGGTCTTGTTGCATGCGGGCGTGGACTGCTTCATTATCCGAGAAGTTGCGAATGGCGCTGAACACTGTGCAGTCATCAGCGAACATCCCCATTTCTGACCTTATGTTGGAGGGAAGGTCATTGATGAAGCAGCTGAAGATGGTTGGGCCTAGGACACTGCCCTGAGGAACTCCTGCAGCGATGTCCTGGGGTTGTGATGATTGACCTTCAACCACCACAACCATCTTCCTTTGTACTAGGTATGACTCCAGCCAGTAGAGCATTTTCCCACTGAGTCCCATTGACTTCAGTTTTACTAGGGCTCCTTGATGCCACACTCGGTCAAATGCTGCCTTGATGTCAAGGGCAGTCGCTCTCACCTCACCTCTGGAATTCAGCTCCTTTGTCCATGTTTGGACCAAGGCTGTAATGAGGTCGGGAGCTGAGTGGTCTTGGCGGAACCCAAACTGGGCATCAGTGAGCAGGTTATTGGTGAGTAAGTGCCGCTTGATAGCACTGTCGATGACACCTTCCATCACTTTGCTGATGATCGAGAGTAGACTGATGGGGTGGTAATTGGCCGGATTGGATTTGTCCTGCTTTTTGTGGACAGGACATACCTGGGCCGTTTTCCACATTGTCGGATAGATGCCAGTGTTGTAGCTGTACTGGAACAGCTTGGCTAGAGGTGCGGCTAGTTCTGGAGCACAAGTCTTCAGCACGATAGCCGGGATGTTGATGGGGCCCATAGCCTTTGCTGTATCCAGTGCGCTCAGCCGTTTCTTGATATCACGTGGAGTGAATCACACACCGTCAGTTTTGGGCACCGCACATCAAAAACGATATATTGGCCTTGGACAAGGAAAAGGACTTGGGTGTTCAGGTACACAAATCATTTAAAGCTAGTGGACTGGACAGGTACAAAAAGCAATCAGAAAGGCTAATGGAATGTTGACCTTCATCTCAAGGGGGCCGGAATACAAAGGGGAGGTGGTGATGCTTCAGTTGTACAGAGCCTTGGGTCAGACCCCATATGGAGTACTGTGTTCAATTCTGGGCACCGCACCTCAAGAACGATATACTGGCCTTGGAAGGGGTGCATTACAGCTTCACCAGAATACCAGGGCTTAAAGGGTTAGATTATGAGGACAGGTTGCACAAACTTGGCTTGTATTCGCTTAAGTTTAGACAGTTGAAGGGTGATCTGATCAAGGTGTTTATAATGATAAAAGGATTTGATAGGGTAGATACAGAGAAACGATTTCCTCGGATGGGGGATTAAAATTAGAGCCATGCCATTCAGGGGTGAAGTCAGGAAGCACTTTCATACAAAGGGTGGTGGAAATCTGGAACTCTCTCCCCCCAAAGGGCTGTGGATGCTGGGTCAATTGAAATTTTCAAGACTGCAATCAATAGATTTTTGTTAGGTAACAAAGGCAGTGAAAATGGAGTTAAGATGCAGATCAGACAAGATTCTAATTGAATGGTGGAGCAGGCTCGAGGGGCTAAATGGCCTCCTCCTGTTCCTATACTCAGGACGTCCGAGTGCTTTACAGTCAATGAAGTACTTTTGAAGTGTAGTTGAGATGAGCTTCCGACCATATATCTCCACCATCACTAAGACTGCCTATTTCCACTTCCGTAACATCGCTCGATTCCACCCCTGTCTCAGCTCATCTGCTGCTGAAACCCTCGTTACCGCTAGACTTGACTATTCCAACGCACTCCTGGCCGACCTCCCATCTTCCACCCTCCATAAATTAAGCTCATCCAAAGCTCTGCTGCCCCTATCCAAACTCGCACCAAGTCCCATTCACCCATCACCCCTGTGCTTGCTGACCTACATTGGCTCCTGGTTAAGCAACGCCTCGATTTAAAAATGCTCATCCTTGTTTTCAAATCCCTCCATAGCCTCGCCCCTCCCTATCTCTGTAACCTCCTCCAGTCTTACAACCCTCCGAGATATCTGCGCTCCTCCATTTCTCGCCTCTTGCGCATCCCCGATTTTAATCGCTCCACCCATTGGCAGCTGTGCCTTCAGCTGCCGAGGCCCTGAGCTCTGGAATTCCCTCCCTGAACCTCTCCGCCGCGCTTCCCTCCTTTAAGAGGCTCCTTAAAACCTACCTTTCTGCCCTAATATCTCCTTATGAGGCTCGGTGTCAAATTTTGTTTGATAATACTCCTGTGAAGTGCCTTGGGACGTTTTACTACGTTACAGGCGCTATATAAATGCACGTTGTTGTAGTAGTCACTTGTAATATACGAAACACGGCAGCCAATTTACGCACAGCAAGGTCCCACAAACAGCAATTACATCAATGACCAGATAATCTGTTTTAGCAATGTTGGTGGAGGGATAAATATTGGCCAGGACACCGAGGAGAACTCCCTTACTCTTCTTCAAATAGTATCATGGGATCTTTTGCATCATCCAGAGAGAGCAGACGGGGCCTCGGTTTAACGTCTGGTCCGAAAGACGGCACCTCTGACTGCGCGGCACTCCCTCAGTACTGCACTGGAGTGTCAGCCTAGATTATGGGCTCAAGTGTCTGGAATGGGTGACTTGAAGGGGAGAAGACATAATAAAGTTGTTGAGATATTGAATCCCGTAATGAACTGGAGCACTCCCAGAATGTGTCCTCAAATTCAGGAATAACACTTCCCGAAGGATAAAATAACACCCATGCTCCCATGCCCTCCCGCTCATTCTGCAGCTGTGTAAACTCACGCTCCCTCGCACGCCTGCCTGGGGTGACCGCGGTACAGTTTAGTGCCCTTCACACCTTGTGGCCATACATTTTTAAAAAGCCTATTTACAGGCTCTGAAACTCGCTGTGTTTACGTGCTCCCTCTATTTATTTTGGGCTGTCCTTGGAAAGCCACACCTACCCTCACAACAAGTTGTGACGATGGGGCCCACCCTAAACATTGGCCAGCTTTTATTATTTTTTGCTGTCTGACCTGGTGTGTTTCTCCAGTGCTTTTTAAATCTCTCTCCCACCACCCTCCTCTTCCTTTCCCCCCTCATCCACAGCTGAAGGAGTTGGCTCTTGCTGGGGCGTGGAACCACGGGTGTCGATTGCACCATGGTGCCTTGCAACTATTCAACCGTGGGGCGGAGGGTGGGGGGCGTTTGCAGATGAGCCTGACCCAGCCGCTGCTGTTTCCAGCGGGTCAGAAGGCAATTTGTCCCCCACCCCCCCGGCCACCACAGCCTCGCCGACTATTATCTAACTCGGCACAGACTGTTGATTACCAGCTGGCTTGTCGGTCATGGGGTGCAAGCATTGCAGCCATGCCAGATCCCGTCCTCGCCTGATATCCAGTCGATGACACGCCAGCCTCTTGGCAAAGAAACAAGAGAATTTTTGGAGTAGTGAGATAAGGTTCAGTCGGGCTGGGATCTGCTAACATCTGGTCTAGCCTGACACTTCACCCACTAGCCTAAACAGCCACTCCCTCCACCACCGGCGCACCGTGGCTGCAGTGTGTACTATCTACAGATGCACTACAGCAAGTTGCCAAGGCTTCTTCGGCAGCACCTCCTGAACCCACAACCTCCACTGGCTAGAAGGACAAGGGCAGCAGATGCATGGCAACACCATCACCTTCAAGGTCACACACCATCCTGACTTAGACAAATACCGCTGTTCCTTCATTGTCGCTGGGTTAATATCCTGGAAATCCCCAACAGCACTGTGGTAGCACGTTCACCACACGGACATAAGATGACTCATCAACACCTCGTCAGGGCATCGAGGGACACCCATGAGAGATGGGGGTACGTGTTGGGTGGAGGGCATGTGCATTATAGATGGTGGTACATCCATGGGAGGGGGGGTCCTGCCCATGAGAGATGGGAGTACATCCATGGGAGGAGGGCTTATTTATGAGAGATGGGGGTGCATCCTTGGGAGGGGATCATGTCCACAGGAGATTAGGTTATTTTCTTGGGAGGGGGGCACATCCATGGGAAGCAGGGGTACAGGCATAGAATCATGGAATGGTTACAGCACAGAAGGAGGCCATTCGGCCCGTCGAGCCCGTGCCGGCTCTCTGCAAGAGCACTTCAGCTAGTCCCACTCCTCCGTCCTTTCCCTGAAGCCCTGCAAATTTCGTTCCTTCAGATACTTATCCAATTCCCTTTTGAAAACCACAATTGAATCTGCCTTTCAGGCAGTGCATTCCAGATTTTAACCACTCGCTGCGTAAAAACGTTTTTTCTTACGTCGCCTTTGGTTCTTTTGCCAATCACCTTAAATCTGTGTCCTCTGCCAATGGGAACAGTTTCTCTCTATCTACTAGGTCTAGACCCCTCATGATTTTGAACACCTCTATCAAATCTCCTCTCAATCTTCTCTGCTCTAAGGAGAACAACCCCAGCTTCTCCAGACTATCAGCGTAACTGAAGTTCCTCATTCCTGGAATCATTCTCCTAAATCTTTTCTGCACCCTCTCTAAGGCCTTCACATCCTTCCTAGAGTGCGGTGCTCAGATGACATGGCACATTCGAGAGCTGGGGTTATGCTCACGAGAAAAGCAAGACGAAAAGTTCACGGAATTAACAGCCTATTTGCAATTCAGACAGTCAATGAGTCACTTATTAAAAGCGAGTGCTGAATTTTTCTTCATGCCGTGCCGTCCAACAAATTTCATTCTTCAGAAATGAAGCCCACCTCCCCACAAGCTTGTCACCATCTCCCTCAATCCTTTCTTTCTTTAGAAATATATCCAATTGACCCAAAAACATTTATACTGACAACTTTAAATGTACTTCCCAAGTAGCTTGTCCCACAACTCAATCGACCTCTGGTTCTCCCCAACCCCCTCCTGATTTCCATTCTGACTGCTAACTTCCTAAGCTTTACATCTGCACTGTGCAACACATAATATTTATTTATTTATGAGAGAGAGAGAGAGAGAGAGAGAGAGAGAGAGAAAAATAAAACAAACTTACATTTATAAAGCACTTTAATGATACCTCTCAGGACATGCTTTATATCCAATGAATTACTTGTGAAGTGCAGTCATTGTTAAGTTGGCAAATATGGCAGCCATTTTATGCACGGAAAGATGCAACAATTGATTTGTTCTCGGTGTTGATTGAGGGAGGAATGTTGGCCAGGTCACTGAGAACTCACTGCTCATCTTCGAACAGTAGCATGGAATCTTTTTACTAACTGGGATGCTAAGTGGGGCGGGGGAATGGAGGCAGAGGGAGAAGAGCCAAACTTTCTGCGGTGCAGACTTACCTCCTTCCTGAACATCTCTTTGCTCCTCTTGGCGAGCTCGCTCGAGGTGTCGGCCTCTGCAGTTTTAGGCTTTTTCTTGGATGACTGCAACAGGAGAATGGAAGGATTTTGGTGACTTCAAAAATAAAAATGTAGTAAGATAACTAGTTAGAGCTGGATTTCCAGATCGCACCGGGCTGGGCAGGAGTTACCTAGCGGAAATCAGCACTCACCCGGTTGTAATCCCAACAACACTCAGCAACATAAAATATAAAAAGGCCGTTAACCCAAGAAGTCCTTTGGATTGGCCCGAGCTGATCTATTCACCATATCCCTTAACCCATTCTCTCCCGAGCAACACATCCAATTGCATCTTAACCCCATTTACCCCGCCCTAATTATCCTCATCTTTTCCTGCTAACTTCTTCCCCAACACTATTCTCCTCTGGGTGAAAATAATTCTCCTGTCTACCCAGGAAAGATAGGTGGTGGTGTGGCAGTATTGGTCAAGGAGAATATTACAGTGCTGGAGAGGGAGGATGTTCTGGAGGGGTCAAGGATAGAATCTATATGGCTAGAGTTAAGAAATAATAGAGGTGCCATTACACTACTAGGTGCATTCTATAGACCACCAAATAGTGGGAAAAATATGGAGGAGCAAATTTGCAGAGAAATTACAGAGAGGTGCAAGAACTGTAGAGTAGTAATAATGGGGAACTTCAACTATCCTAATATAGACTGGGATAGTAATAGTGTAAAGGGCAGAGAAGGGGAAGAATTTCTGAAGCGTGTTCAGGAGAACTTTCTTGATCAGTTTGTTTCCAGCCCGATGAGGGAGGAGGCATTGCTGGATCTGGTTCTGGGGAATGAGGTAGGTCAAGTGGAGCAAGTGCCAGTCGGCGAACATTTAGGGAACAGTGATCATAGTATCATAAGGTTTAGGTTAGCTATGGAAAAGGACAGGGAGCAATCTAGAGTAAAAATGTTTAACTGGGGGAGGGCAATTTCAGTGGGATGAGAACGGATCTGGCCCGGGTAAACTGGAATTAAAGATTGGCAGGCAAAACTGTAATGGAACACTGGGCTGCCTTTAAAGAGGAAATAGTTCAGGTACATTCCCACTAGGGGGAAAGGCAGGGCAACTAAAGTCAGGGCTCCCTGGATGACGAAACAAAGAGAAAATGATGAAGCAGAAAAAGGGCGTGTATGACAGGTTGCAAATACATCCGAGAATCAGGCTAAATATAGAAAGGTTAGAGGAGAAGTGAAAAAGAAAGTAAGAGGAGTAAAGAGAGGGTATGAGAATAGAATGGCAGCCAACATAAAAGGTAATCCAAAAGTCTTCTATAGGCATATAAATAGTAAAAGGGTAGTAAGAGGAGGGGTGGGGCCGATTAGGGACCAAAAAGGAGACCTACGCATGGAGGCAGAGGGTATGACTGAGGTACTAAACGAGTACTTTGCATCTGTCTTCACCAAGGAAGAGGATGCTGCCATAGACAGTGAAGGGGGAGGTAGTGGAGACACTTGATAGGATAAAAATTGAAAGAAGAGGTATTAGAAAGGCTGGCTGTACTTAAGAACATAAGAAGTAGGAGCAGGAGTAGGCCATATGGCCCCTCGGGCCTGCTCCGCCATTCAATAGGATCATGGCTGATCCAAACCTAGACTCACGTCCACTTCCCTGCCCGCTCCCCATAACCCTTGATTCCCTTATCAGCTAGGAAACTGTCTATCTCCGTTTTAAATTTATTTAATGTCGCAGCTTCCACAGCTCTCTGAGGTAGCAAATTCCATAGATTTACTACCCTGAGTGAAGAAGTTTCTCCTCATCTCAGTTTTGAAACGAGCAGCCCCTTATTCTAAGATTATGCCCCCTAGTTCTAGTCTCACCCATCAGTGGAAACATCCTCCCCGCCTCCACCCGATCAAGCCCCTCACAATCTTATATGTTTCGATAAGATCGCCTCTCATTCTTCTGAATTCCAATGAGTAGAGGCCCAACCTACTCAACCTTTCCTCATAAGTCAACCCCCTCATCTCCGGAATCAACCGAGTGAACCTTCTCTGAACTGCCTCGAGAGCAAGTATATCTTTTCTTAAATATGGAAACCAAAACTGTACGCAGTATTCCAGGTGTGGCCTCACCAGTACCTTGTATAACTGAAGCAAGACTTCCCTGCTTTTATACTCCATTCCCCTTGCAATAAAGCCAAGATTCCATTGGCCTTCCTGATCACCTGCTGTACCTGCATACTAACCTTCTGTGTTTCATGCACCAGGACCCCCAGATCCCTTTGTACTGTAGCACTTTGCAGTTTCTTTCCATTTAGATAATAACTTGCTCTTTGATTTTTTCTGCCAAAGTGCATAACCTCACACTTTCCAACATTATATTCCATCTGCCAAATTTCCGCCCACTCACTTAGCCTGTCTATGTCCTTTTTCAGGTTTTTTATGTCCTCCTCACTCACTGCTTTGCCTCCCATCTTTGTATCGTCTGCAAACTTGGATACGTTGCACTTGGTCCCCTCCTCCAAATCGTTAATATAGATTGTAAAGAGTTGGGGTCCCAGCACTGACCCTTGCGGAACACCACTAGTTACGGATTGCCAACCCGAGAATGAACCATTTATCCCAACTCTCTGTTTTCTGTTAGATAGCCAATCTTCCACCCATGCCAGTATATTACCCCCAATCCCGTGATTTTTTATCTTGTGCAGTAATCTTTTGTGTGGCAACTTATCAAATGCCTTTTGGAAGTCCAAATACACCACATCCACTGGTTCCCCTTTATCCACCCTGTTTGTTACGTCCTCAAAGAATTTGAGCCAATTTGTCACAAAACCATGCTGACTCTGTCCGATTAAATTATGCTTATCCAAATGTCCTGTTACTGCTTCCTTAATAATGGACTCCAACATTTTACCAACCACAGATGTTAGGCTAACTGGTCTATAGTTCCAGCCTTTTGTCTACCTCCCTTTTTAAATAAGGGCGTTACATTAGCAGTTTTCCAATCTGCTGGGACCTTTCCCGAATCCAGGGAGTTTTGGAAAATTACCACCAATGCATCCGCAATCCCCACCGCTGCCTCTCTCAAGACCCTAGGATGTAAGCCATCAGGTCCAGGGGATTTATCCGCCTTAAGTCCCATTATCTTACCGAGTACCATCTCCTTAGTGATTTTAATCGTGTTTAGCTCCTCCCCCACTATAGCCCCCCGTTTGTCCAGTGTTGGGATATTTTTAGTATCCTCTACTGTAAAGATAAATCACCAGGAGTGGATGGGATGCATCCTAGATGCTGAGGGAATTGAGGGTGGAAATCGCGAGGTACTGGCCATAATATTCCAATCCTCCATAGATACGGGGGTGGTGCCAGAGGACTGGAGAATTGCAAATGTTACACCATTGTTCAAAAAAGGGTGTAAAGATTAACTCAGCAACTCAGTTTGACGTCGGTAGTGGGGAAGCTTTTAGAAACAGTAATCAGGGACAAAATTAACAGTCACTGGGATAGGTGTGGATTAATTAAGAAAAGCCAGCACGGATTTGTTAAAGGCAAATCGTGTTTAACCAACTTGATCGAGTTTTTTGATGAGGTAACAGAGAGGGCTGATGAAGGCAATGCGGTTGACGTAGTGTAAATGGACTTCCAAAAGGCATTCGACAAAGTGCCACATAATAGGTTTGCCAGCAAAGTTGAAGCCCATGGAATAAAAGGGACAGTGGCAGCATGGATACAAAATTGGTTAAGTGACAGGAAACAGAGAGTAGTGGTGAACGGTTGTTTTTCGGACAGGAGGAAGGTATACAGTGGTGTTCCACAGGGATCGGTTCTAGGACCACTGCTTTTCTTGATATATATTAATGACTTGGACGTGGGTGTACAGGGCACAATTTCAAAAATTGCAGATGACACAAAACTTGGAAATATAGTGAACAGTGAGGAGGAGAGTGATAGACTTCAAGAAGAAATAGACAGGCCGGTGAAATGGGCGGACACGTGGCAGATGAAATTTAACGCAGAAAAGTGTGAAGTGATACAGTTTGGTAGAAAGAATGAGGAGAGGACATATAAACTAAATGGTACAATCCTAAAGGGGGTGCACGAACAGAGAGACCTGGGTGTATGTGCACAAATCGTTGAAGGTGGCAGGTCAGGTTGAGAAAGCAGTTAAAAAGGCTTAACGGGATCCTAGGCTTCATAAATAGAGGTATAGAGTACAAAAGTGTGAAAGTATAAAAGTATAAAATACTGGTTCGGCCCCAGCTGGAGTACTGTGCCCAATTCTGGGCACCACACTTTAGGAAAGATGTGAAGGCCTTAGAGAAGGTGCAGTAAAGATTTACGAGAATGATTCCAGGAATGAGGGACTTCAGTTACGGTGATATACTGGAGAAGCTGGGGTTGTTCTCCTTAGAGCAGAGAAGATTGAGAAGAGATTTGATAGAGGTGTTCAAAATCATGAGGGGTCTAGACCGAGTAGACAAGAGAGAAATTGTTCCCATTGGCGGAGGGGTCGAGTACCAGAGGACACAGATTTAAGGTGATTGGCAAAAGAACCAAAGGCAACATAAGAAAAAAATTTTTTACGC